>CP045896.1:7650571-7714806 GCA_013387185.1 Caligus rogercresseyi
TTAATTAATATTTTATAATTATGTTTTTATTGTATAAAATATTATTATTGTATATTTGTTTGTATATAAAGATATATGTTTTTTTATATTAGTAGCCATGAAGGCTAGGGCTATATTAGCTCCGTAATAAATCAATACAACAACCAGAGCTGTGACTACCGAATGTAAATCGGCATTTAGAACTGGAAGCGTTGTTACCTGGTGGGAAAGTTGAACTTTGCAAAAAATAATAAACAACTCTGGAGCTGAAAGCGCATTTAATATCGGACAACGACTAACAAAGACAGTTAAGGAATAATTTGTTTCCTATTGCCTTCCATTTCCTTCAAAATCCGTACCAAGACTATGTATTTAATTGTCTTTTGTTATAAATTGTCCGATATTAAATGCATATGAAGAAGTCACAGAGGAGATACATAAATAATTTATCTTCTTTCTTATGCTCCGTACCGATCAATATTCGGTAGATATATAATAAAATCTACCGAATACCGAATCGGCGGATCCGATTCCCAGCTCTGGGTAATACCGTTTTCCTTCATTTTGATCATCTCATAGTTCGAATGATGGCTTATCCACAGATTTGAATGCGCAAGAATAACATTCATTTCTTACTGAGGTGAACAGTGCTCCATTAATAATAATAATAAAGGAAATGCCATCCGGTGTTGCCCGGGATTTTTTTTTTCGGAAATGTCCACTTTGACGTAATATTATCCAGAAAAAAATAGATATAAAAATAAGAGTTTAGGAGATACAGAGGACCGAAGAAATAGATAAACGATTTTTAATATATATATTTTTTCCGGGAACAGCCACACACTCAAAAATATTTCTTAGCAGCTCAAAATCCTCCTCATATTTTTTCCCTTCTGAATCTAACTCGCCATTATCATGAATTCGTAGAAAACGTTGATTTTACATTATATAATTTTATGATTGTTTTGAAAACACCAAATAGTCAAAATACCTTAAAGCTTTCATCATCCGCAGAAAATGTGTCCAAATCGAACTAGAAAATTTTTAAGAAATTGCAAAAAAAAAGGTTTTGACGAATAAGCATGTCAATAAAAAAATCTGGAAAGTTCCACCACCATTAAAAACATCAAAATTATTCACTGAAAATGTCGTCAGGAGACCTGACCTTTGATGGCAATTATACTAAAATCTTACACTAAAATTCAAAGAGGCTCAATTATACAAAAAGATCTCTCCAGTACAGGTCTAGAACGTCCTAAAGAAGAAAAAAAAGCTATTGCATTATGAATGTTACCGAACAGATTTTTTAAAAAATATATCATTTTTATTAAAAGAAAAACCGTACTTATCTGACCAATTAACTGTACATACAAAAAGCGTGTTCATGAGTTAAAATATGGATGGAGAGGGGTGACGAACAAAAGGAAAAAAACGGGATGCATATAAAGCCCAAAACACACACAAAAGTAATTGATATATATATATATATTTACAAAAAGCCATATTTTGATAAATATAAAACAGCGTATACATCTGACCAATAATATATGTACATAAAAAGCGTGTATACGAGTAAAAAATATGATGCTAGAGGGGTAGAGAACAATAATAAAAAAGCGATCACATTTAATATGATACCAAACACACAAATATGTAGTTTTTTATTGTTATTATTTAAAAAATCAAATATTGATGTAAGAAAAAAATATATGTATGTGCACGCGTTTATATTTGTGCCATCCATACATTGATTACAAATAAATTTTAAATATACACGTATATATGAATATAAATAATATATTTTTTATATAAGAAAAATATAACATGATTACGTTTTTTATAATGATTTAATTTCTCTTGTAAGCGATCCCACGTGGCCTTTTGACTCTCTCTCTCTCTCTCTCTCTTCCCCCTTTCCTCCATTGATCTCGTCAAATTCAATTAAGAGCTCTGTTCAAACTTGATTTTCTTTTATTATTGTTCTTTTTATTGGTGCATTGATAGGCCGTTGTTCTTCCTGTTGTTGTTGTTGGTCTTTGATTGTGTTTCACAATGGAGACATATAAAAATATACATAACAACAATCCAGTGGACGGAGGGGGAAGTCTTCTGTAAAAGAAGAGCTTAAAATGAGGTTAAGAGTCATTCAAAAGCAGGCTGATTTGTTTATGTATTGATTGCTTGCTCAAGAAACATGGATGAAGTCCTTTAAATGGCTATGATATAATAATTCTATAAATAAAATGGTTGAATGAATTAATAATGTTTTTTGCACATATATACTTTCTAAGCTTTTTTATTATTCACAGTTCAGAAAATATATATAAACTAGAAGACTCAGAGAGTGCAAACCTCTGCCGATCCCCACCAAATGAATCACTTGGTTTTTTTGTCATTTCCAACCCTCTACGCACTGTCCCTTTAACTCTACATACTGCTCCTTTATTGTTTACACTCTAGAGGCACATAGAAAGAAAAAGTAACTGACGTCATCAAAGAGGAGAGCACAGCACAGCGACATCTATTGGCAGAGTAGGCTAACTTGAAATATTTATTAGTATTTAGCTCATTTTGCATCTTAAAGAAGCACTCAGAGATGCCAAAATTTAATCACTTGTTCCTTTTGGCATTTCCAACAACTGTACAAAGTTTCATCCGAATCTGTTCCGCACTTTTTGAGTTATCCTGCTGACAAACCAACCAACCAACCAACGCCACTGAAAACAATACCTCTTTGGCGGAGGTAATAAGATTATATATTAAAATCGATGATAATACAAAGTAAAACTATATAAATAAGCATAAGCTTTTATAGTTATAATCAATATTTTCCGTCGGCATGATATCTTTCTGCATAAGTCGATAGAAACCGCTTCCAATGACATAATATATGTCAATCAGCAGGAGTAAAATCTCAGCAATGGATGGAATATTGTTAAATTATATAATATAATAATTCATATAACGGATCATTTTCAATGTTTAAAAACTGGCGAATATCGCTACTGATTGAATTATTGTTGTCCGTCAATAGAAGGGATTTTATGGCTTTCAAAATACAATAGAAATTAGCAAAGCCTGAACTAGCGATGTATATTCGGTATACTGGGATTATATTTCTTCTGGCTATACTGTAAATTTTCTATAAATATCTATCAAATAGTGCTACCTAAAGCATGACTTATTTCACTCAGGGGCTATATATTTTTATTTGTATTTTATGGATGACATGCTGCATATTTTATCAAATAATTATTCATATAACCGAGTATTTTCTTTGTGTAAATCTACCGAATATGTAACTCGATTAAACCAATTTTGTTAATCGGTAGCAGATGATTCTTATCTGTATATACATATATATTCCTTACAATGGAATAATATCCGTAACTGATGTCTTAGGAATGTACCCATACAGCCTTCAAACCATATATTTCTTTAAAAAACTACCGATCTACCGATATCTGTTGAACACAATTTGTTAACATCTACCGATGCCCCTGGTAGATTTTTGCTACCGAATCCCACCTCTGAAGATTAGCGATGTTATAAAAAACACAACGAAATAAAATTTGTCTGATGTATACTGAGTGATTCCCTAAAATTGGGACTGGCTCTTTGATAAGCCCTGCACGTGCACTTATTAAATTTTACCTCCTTTTTCTTGTGGTCGTTGTTGATGGTCATGTAAACTGCAACTTTTATAAAAAATAAACAGTTGAAGAGTGTTCTATATCAAGTAGAAAATGTATATTGTAATTATAATATTTAGTAAAAAAGTTGTTACTTCCTTGAGTCTACATAAATGTGTATGATTTAGTTTGGTCATGAACTGTACAGGGTCTAATCGGAATTAATTCAACTGTATTCAGACCAATGAGGAGGGCATTGCGGTCAAGGGTTTACAGCTTTTATGGACAAGTTTAGATATCTATTGACAACTTTTATTCAATATGGCCGCCGCAAGCTTCAATCACTCTCTCCATTCTACAACGAATCGATACAGGAGACTCTAAACATATCGTTCAGAGCATTCACTCGGCCGCAATGCACAGCTTACTGATCTAGAACCAGTTAAAGTAATTACGGATATATATTTGTTAGACCCATAGAGATATAAAGATATAGAGAGCTTATTCCCTTCAATAGCAGAGAAACATTGTTCAGATGTCGCCTGTGTCCAAAATAAACAAATTAATTATACTACGTCATCGTAAGTTGATCATGGAGATATAAATATTTGTATATTTGGCAATATAACGTATGCCTCTGAAGAATCCAATAAGCCCTCTATGTCTTTACATCTCTATGGTTAGACCTTGTAGAAGGCTGCTCCCAAAACGAGTATTGTGCATAGTCGAAGAAGTACACATGTATACAAAGTGATTTCCTCCCTTACTCTCATGGTATTAAGACAATTTAATTGGGAGCAACTCCCCTCCAGCAACAACAACTATCGAAAATATCCATTTTTTAACGAAGACCCTTATGGATCTGAGGGTTATCTCGTTTTTTCTTCTCCTTTAAGAAAATGCATATCGGGTCCTTATCTTACTATTATTATTATTAGTTGTTGTTTTTTGTTGCTCCTCTTGCTTTATCTTCATTCGTGAGAAACAAAATATATAGAAGTTTTGTCTCGTTAGAAAAAGGGCTTCTTCCTTTTTTTAAAGCATTGAAAGAACAAGAGATTTTATTATCATTGGGTTGCTTGAGAAATATAAAAAAGGGAGACGAAAAATGGTTGCTACTCCAAATAATAAAAATAATAAATAGGTAATCAGGCTGTGAGTTAAAGACTTATTTTTCCCTTTTTAAAGAGTGAGTAATTAGTGTGCCATTTAGGTTCTCAGGTGTCGTAAGTCCATAAAAAGCAGCCCTTCCAACTTGCTTTATTGTCTGTGAGAGGGAGACTTAGCTTTTTTTTTTTTTGCTAATTGAGTAGTCTCTCACGGAGTTTTAATTTTGAAGAGAATCAACGTGTAGGGATGAAAGGTCGTTTCTTATAGTTGTTGGTCAATTATCTTTGGATCTCTAATGGTTACGTTCTTCTTTCAGTTTTTGGAAGGAGTTTATTGACTGGTTTACGTGAGGGTTTAAGTTTTCAAAGGGATGGGACATGAGAGATTTTTGCTTGGTCCCTGATATGTGACTCCTAAGAAGTTTTGGGGAAGAATATCTTTGACTATTATCTTATTTATGTTGAATACTAAATGCACAAATGATCGTGGTTCAATCTTCTATTTGGCTTGGATTACTTTGGTTTGTTTAAATGTAAGTTCAGAGTAACTTGCCCCGGCTCAAAATACATTTTTTTCGCTTACTCTTCGTTATGTTTAAGTAATCTTTTGACCATGCTTTGAAAGGGTTTCACTATTAAAAGGACACGCAGTGGTTTTTGCCATATTTTCCCCGCCTTGTGGCACACTATAAACGATAAAAAAACATCCAAGCTCAATTTCATTCAGCATTAAAACCTTACCAATAAAAATATGAACTTGAGTCAACATGAATGATAAATTTGCTTTAGACATTTGTTCGATATTATGTTTTTTTACAAAATTATCGTTTATTATTTCTCATTCCTGGGGAATAGTAGCGATAAGTAACCATTTCAAATCATAGCCATAAAGGATAGCGATAAAAAGTTTAATCTCATCAATAAATATTGTTTTTCTTACAATGGATCATTCTTTTGTAACTATTTAGAGTAGTAGGAATGATATGGATCTAAATGTTTTCTTTAAAACTTTAATTCTATCATAAGAATTGAAGGACATCGATTGGATTTGGAAATTGTTATAATGTTTTAATACTATAATAATGAAGTTAAAATTCTTTTTGCCATTTAAATATATACTTTTAAAGTTTCAGTCTCTCTTTCCCTCCTTTTTATTTAAAAAGAAGAGTAAGAAGCCGCACCGGTTCGGACTCCTCTGTGCATACCCATTTGTTTACTTCCTCTCCGTGCTACTATGTACTGTAGAAAGTGCTTCTTTCGCTCTCTCTTTCTCTCTTCCATTTATAAATATATGTATTATTATTTGTATATAGAGTTATAATCATCCGTCAACCCCTATTCAGAGAAGTGACACTCTGAAGAGCTACTTCTGTATGTATGTAGTCATAAAGGCTACCGACAAACAAACACAATAAACTCTCTCTCAAAATATAACAATATAAGACCCATAATAGAAGTCGCAGTAGCATTTTCTATGGACAGGAGAGTTGAGTGTGTATATAAATATTTTTTGGATAAATAATAATAATAAATAAAAATGATTGGAATGCTTGGAAAATATCAAAATACAAGAGGAGGGGAGGCTAACTATAATCACATTCAAAAGGCCATTGTCAAGGGAGACGGGGGAAATAGATCTATGGTCTTTTAATAATAATAATCAACATCATAACAGAAGCTGCTTTTTTCATAGTCCTATAAATAGAGTGAATGAACCCGAAATGAATAGAGAGAGAGAGAGAGAGAGCCATAACAACTTAATTATTATTGAGTTTGACTTATGAGCCGTTCTCTTGAGTCATATAAATATGTGCGCAAACAAAACGTCATTCATTTAGTGGGAAGGAAAATATTTGTTTTCATACATGGTTACATGGAAGTTCAGTATTCAAGTTGGTATTTATAAACATTCATAGTCATTGGTATTTTATGTTAACAGCTCTATATATCAATAATATATAATCTATGTATATATTTTATTGATGCTAATAAGTAACAAATACTGACGTAAGCATTGTAATTAATAAAATCATATTGTTAATATTAAGGAATTAATAATAAAAACAAATATTAAGTATGTATATTGTTAGCCCCTGACGTCACGTTACAAGACACCCTGACGTCATTCTACTGTACCTACTCTTTCCTCTTCCCTGTATATATTTCCTTCTTTTCCTATACTGTAATTATAAAGTAGCCTACAGGTCATGACCTTCTCACACGACTCGTTCTTAACATTCGTTCCTGCCCTGTAACCTATTTGGCGACGACTCTGGGATATAAATATACTAATAATATATTGGTCTTTCAGGGTTCCCAACGCAACATATACAGTATGCTAAAACGGCAAAAGTCCATTAATTAGCAGATTGAATTGAAATTTTAGTAATATATAAGAACATACCGCAGCTATTTTTTACTAGAATTTACAAGTTCCTTGTTTAGGTAGATAAAAATCTAAAGTTTTATACTTTTATAAACTTTAAATTATTTTGATAATAGTTTATTTTGCATATTAGGTCATGATGGAAGATCTTGAACTTGGGTGGTATTCAGAGGCAAACAATCCTTCTGGACACATGAGATTATACGGTCCAATCCTCTATATCAACTTTGTTTCTTGTTGTATCTCAGTTTCTATCCATAATACTTTCGACAATATTTTTAATTTATTAATCATATTTGTATATATATTATGATGATCAGAAATAACACGTAACTTACTAACAATATTTTTTTATATCCGTTTATCATAAAATACAAACTGTTATAGTTAAAAATGTATGTGATATATAACATCTTGGGATTAAACCATTTTATAAACGATAATTTTTGTCCTTTAGATTAAGTAATTAAAAAAAATATTAATTCAATGCTTAAAAATGTATTTGAATGATTGCTAATGCTATAGATGTATTAATTATAAATGACATTCCAATTTGTGACAAGGAAATAACACTAAAGTCATTTAAAATTGTAAAAGTATAAATTGTAAAATTATAAAAGTATAAAAATTGTAAAATTATAAAATTGTAAAAGTATAAAAATTGTAAAATATAAAAAAAAGTATAAAATTGTAAAAGTATAAAAATTGTAAAGTATAAAAATAGAAAAAAATGATTATATCATAGCTCTCGTGGCTAGTCTTCCAGTAACTTCTCATGGCAGATCTGAGATCTGGGAAGATATTCCATATTTAGCTGCTGCATATGCAAATGCCCTTTGTGCTTGTGGTACAGAAGCGTGGCCAGCAGTTCTATTTACTTTATTTGGAAGTACTAAAAAAGTGACCCCAGTACTACTTTCCATCTAAATTATCATTAATGATTATGTCTAATTTAAAATTCCCGCCCTAATTTATTGTCTCTCCGCCTCACACAAACCAACAAAAGACACTCTTCAGTCTCTATGTTAATAATCATCTAATGACCCTTATTTAATTGGGTTTGTATTGGTAGTATCATTAATAATATAAACATTTAACAGTTTGGAGTCATTGCCAAGTGCAGTAATTAATCAAATGTTGACATTTATCAGCATTTAGATTTGGGCAATTCAAATGGGAAGGATCTGATAATATTTCATAAATATTATTAAAAATAAGTTTTGCATGTTGTTATATGTTATAGTGAGGGTTTAAGAACCTTAATTCGATTTTGTATGGGATCAAAGACCTCATTTCTTTCCTTGAGATCCTAGTTCTCAAACAAACAAAACAAAAGTTGCATTTCATTGTCACCAGAACATGAGTATTTTTGTTAGATCATAATACCTACTTAAGAGTGTCATTTTGGGGGGATATGTAATATGGTAAAATGTTTGATAAAGTTATTTAATCATAATTATTGTGATCAAGGAGTAGCAGTGCTCCTTTTTATATTAACAATATTTGTCATTGGCACCCTTGAAAATATGTTTTTGTAGAAAAAAAATGGCTGAGACTTAAATAAATTGACTTTGTTAGTAATATAATTATTTGGCAAAGGTTTTGGGCTTATTCAATTGAATATATAATGTATAAACGGTCCAATAATTTTGAACTTGAGAGTCTTATTTTGTTTTGAGTATTTAAATAATTGATGGATTCTAGGTATTATCAATTATTATATTATCAAATATATTAAGTTTTAATTAGATTATTCTTGTGTGTGAGTCAACTGACTAAGACATCAACTTTTTATGGTATGACTAACGTTTTCATGCTACATCGTAGTCCCTGCAACTGAGAAACAAATCTGTATTCTGTGTGAAAAACATACCATTATAAAACAACCGTCCATGTTTAACGCTATAATGCTTATTTATATCCAGTTGGATGCAATTCTATCGAACCAAATAGGCAAAAACAACAACGTCCATTTTAATGAGTTCTTGAGCCTAAAAAGTTTAATGAGTTCACCAATCATGTTTAATTTAGTCCAATATAAGCAAATAATAAATGACAAAATACTATTTAACAAACTCATTTGGTCTTACTGACTCGCATTGGTCTCCAATATCAATGTCTCTTGAGCCTTTCTTATTCTTAATATCAGCTTGAGCCTGCCTCAGAAAAGTTACAAAATAATTCATTTTATTATTCATAGGTTGTGTTCTCTTGTGTTCCTTTGAGACTTAATATGCACCCCGTTTGTAGACACTGAGTAGTTTATGTGTCTGCTTGGAGTCACAGTGGTTGACGATCTTTTCATTTAATAATATTCTATGGAAATAAATGGCTAATATATACCTACATATAACATACAGGTCATCTACATGCACATGTAGATGTTCAGATTGCCAATAGA
This sequence comes from Caligus rogercresseyi, assembly GCA_013387185.1. NCBI lineage: Eukaryota > Metazoa > Arthropoda > Copepoda > Siphonostomatoida > Caligidae > Caligus > Caligus rogercresseyi. The sequence continues at coordinate 7,660,079 of CP045896.1, forward strand.
TTCATTTTAAACCATAAATATTACCATGTTCATCGTCAAAATAAAGTTAGAGCCTAATATCATAGCCTCATCATGTTTCTCAATGTCTACATACTCGTAGTTGAATTTATTTGGTGCGATTTGTTATATATATATATATATATCATACAATAAGCATATGAACCTTAAAATACTCTCTCCTTCGACGGACTTTTGTACTTTGGCGTCGAAATAAATAAAATACTTCTCTTTCCTTGCCACTAGAAGACGATATCAAGCATTTTAAGTTTTATAAATGATGCTATTTTATTTAATAATTAAGTTTTATATCAAATGTTTAATCTTACGTCCTTGTGTTAAAATATATGTATCGTTCAGCTCCTAAGAAAAAAAAAAATTATAACATTTCTTTATATGTACCTTCACGTATTATCTTAGGTTTTTATGTATTGTATTATTATAAATTGAACTAATAAAAAACAATTAAAATGATTAATAAAAAAACTATTGAGTTGTACATATTTACTATTTGAATTAACGTACAAAAAGTTTTTGATAATTGAACTATTAACAATGACCTAAAATGATTAATAAAACATAGTTGTACATATTTACTATTTGAATCAACGTACAAAACTTATATTCTGAACAATCCTATTAGTGTTTTTCAAATATGGCTTTTTGGATGTGATTATACACTTTTATGTGTAGATATGTCTGTATCTCCTGCTACTAGTTTAACTAATCTGATCTTATATAATTGTACATTGCGGCTCAATCCATCATCTGTAGACTAGAGAGTTGATAATTATAGTATAAATCAATTGAATTTATTTATTTATTAAAACATTGGCCATAGTTGATTAATTAAAATGAAATGAAATTGAATTTTGTAATATATATTATGTAGTATTTATGTTAAGTATTATTTAATTTTTAAAGCTATTTATCTTTTATTCTAGATATATATATATATATATATGACTTTTATATAGCTCTTAAGAAGGATTTTTTTATTTATTCAAATGAATGATATAGAAATCTCTTCATTTTTTCTTACGTATTTTCTCTCTTTAAATATGTCTTAATCCAATTAAAGAAATCTTCGGCAAAAACAAAATAAGAGAGTAACGAGAAGAAGAAGAAAAAAGAAAATATTCATTGCCCATTAACAACTTATATAGTTTGCCTCCATTTTGACTTCTTTTTATTTTTCTAGTTGTTATTGTTGTTGAATTCCAGAGGTGGCCGGTCACGGGTAAGAAACTTTTTCTTCTTCCCTCTCCCCCACCAGATTAACGTTTTAATCGGATAAGAAACAAGTTGATGGCTCCCTTGATATTGAGCAGAGTCTCCTCCTTTTTCCTTGTATAACTACTCTACATATTTAAACCTACAAAGAACCAAATGGAGGCAAACCAAGGAGATTATTAAACTTTTATTCACTCATAAGGAAGTGTGTTCGTGTGTGTGTGTCTTTATTAAGATTATGGGTGGGCAAGGTCTAATTGGCCACAGGAGATGAGGAGGCGATGCTCAAAACCCAATGAAATAATAACAAAGCTGTCATCAGTCATGTCCCTGGAATCCTCCCCCCCCCCCCTAAACTATGTTGTTATCATTATTACTATTATTTGAAGGAGTTAAAATATAAATACTTTTTTACTCCCCCCCCCCCCCCCCTTCTTCTTGTCTACAGTGATTGTAATCAATACAAAACAAAGAAAGTTAAAAAAATCGGTAAAGAGCGAAAACATCTTATTTATATTATTACTGCTGCTGCTGCGCTGCTGTTCTTCTTGTTATTCCTTCTCCCTCTCTCTCTCTCTCCCTTAATGAGCCATCCATTAAAGCCACCCCACTGAGCTCCTCGCAGAAAAAAGGGCTCCCGCATGGCTCCATAAGCCGGGGCACTAACAACAACTCTGTCATCGTAAATTAAGATCCTAACGTCTAACTTTGGCCGGGTCACTAATACCTCTGGCCTAATGGATGTATAAGGAACTCCGGGCTCATTTTCTAGGAGGTTCATCTATTTTATTGCTGGTAGTACAAAAAAAAAAAAAAAAGGAGAAGGTTGGAATACTTTCAGAGTTAAGTATTCAACAGTTTTCTATTGGTTTGATTCATCGAGATATACATATATAGAGTGCTTCGCAAATATAACAAGTGATGGGGTGGGGAATTGAAGCCATGTTGCAAATGGCGAGAGGATCAAAATAATAAGTATATTGCACTATAAATCACTTAAGAATATTACATTAGCTAATATTTGGGTCTTTAAGTAGTAAAAGGTTGAAATAAAACATATAGATTAATATCATAGACTTGAATTAATTTTGGAGAATACTCGTCAACGTTTTGATCCTCTTATGTCAACTGTCTCAGCTTCAGTATTTTCCTTTCTATAAACACTATTGAATTATGTAATTATGGTTCCATTGAACTTAGTTGGGGATGTGTTTCAATTATTCTAAAATGACTCGGATATTGTATCTTTTGTTGTTCTAATGGTCTCCAAACTGGCCTAACCCCTAGCCTGTGTCTGAGTGAGGGCCCAGTCGCCGTTCTATACATCTATAATCATGATTTATTATTTTGATGGGACTATTTAAACATATTTTCAAGTGCTTTTGAAACGTATTTTGTTAGATTCGACAATCCGATGTTGAATACATGCAGACACTGAATCAACGCAAATATATATTTCAGGTTATTTGGTTCTAAAATCAATACGCAACTAATACATTATCTTGATGTATCGAACCGTTGCTTTCTGAATTATATATATATATATATAAGATTTTAACTTATTCAATCCTTGGATATTATATATAACAGTGGTCTAGCGGGTCCGTTCGTCGTTCCATACGGATCAAGAATCATATCCATGATATCATTATGGGATTTAAAATTATGGTACTTATTTCTTAACTGGCACGTAGATTCATATGTACTTACAATGTAATTTATTTTATTTGAAAGTCAGATGCTGATATCATCTGAGGCCAAGGCTACTTCACCATATTTAACACAAACATCTTAATACAACTTAAACCTTAATAATGCTACTGACCTTTGATTTAAGATTTTTTAATCCCTCTGAATTTTAGCTCAATGTCCATTGACTAAGCCATTCAAAGAAAACACTATTTAAATATGATAAATACAAATGAAAGCTTTTTGCAGGATTTTACGTCATTGTTAAGTCACCATAACCTTGCTATGAATAGATGACGATGTTAGGGTATTATGTATCACTTTAAAAAATAATAGCTACTGCTTAAACCAGAATAAAGTCACGTTTACATATAGTTGGCGTACTAGGCTTAGTATTTCAATTTCTCTCTCGTCTCAACCATTGGTGTGTATGTCAATATAATCAAAGAAAAATTTATTGACTTAAAAAAGATATATTATTTGATGCAATATATATTAATCGTGCTTTGTTTCTTTTCACCAATTGCGCTCAAGAACAGAGTCACAGTTTTGCATCCTTAAATATTTTTTAAACATTCAAACCATCTTGAAAGGCTTCAAGTTGATTCCACTCCACACTTATTTATAATAATAGACTTATAGGGAGCAATCCTTGAATCCATCAGAAGAAGCTCAACCATACATGTCTAACCTTTGGGTATGACCCGCCATTGTAGGATTTATTTCCCTTCTTTGCTCGCTATTGATCAATCCATCAAAGGATCCACATCCTTCTTAAGCTAATTTGAACCTATAGTATGCTTGGCCATATGTAGTGTATGGGAAAGAAAGACAAAGATGAGTTTGGATCATGTATGAGTCATGTGTTTCTAAGTGTATTTATATGATTACTAACATATATATCTTTTAAATAAAAAGATACTCTTTACTGCCCTTCGATCTCTTATACCTCATTAGTTGTTTTTTCTTTAATTTGGATGCTTGAATCATAGAGATATAAAGACATAGAGAGCTTATTGGATTCTGCAGAGGAATACGTCAATTTGCCCAATAAAAAAAAATCTTTCTAACTTATGATGACGTAGATCAAATTACTTTGTGTATATTGCACACAGAATACAGCTGAACGACGATATTTCTCTGCCTTTGAAGGGAATAAGCTCTCTATATATTTATATCTCACTGGCTTGAACACCTTATTGACTAAATTTATTTTTGCTAAAGTTCTTCTTTTGATTTCATAATTGTGAAGTACTTAGATATCGTCTTATGTTGGTGCTGTCCTTGTTTAGAGATAAATAAATCGATACATCAGGCCAATTATAACCTCTTAACAACTAATCAATATGAGACAACTGTGTTGTTTATTTTATAAAGCGCACGTATTTTACCATTATTTTGATTCATTTATTGTTCACCCGAGCTTTCAGATTATTTTTTCATAATATTTAATTTATAATAAATTGTCCTGAATATTGTAAGAATACGGTATTAGTAAGTTTAGAGTAGTGAATTGATTTTAACCTGTCGCAGATGAATCAATATATGCAGAAGTGTATGCTAGTATACACATTTATTTGCTAGACTTACTTTAATATATTTTTATGATTGTACTTCATTTAATTACGATTGATTACAAATTAAAGTGATTTGTGTTCAATAATCTTATAATGTTCTGTAATCTAAATCCTGCATATCTTCTTCCAAGACTTTTATTAGGTGTAAGGCTCTTTATCAGTAATTATATTAAAACAACAATTAAGGATATATTGTAAATCAGAGGTAAAACATGAATATAAATATGTACATATATTGATCCACGATGTGGTTCAAATATGTAGTAGAATAGCACAATACACACACACACATAGCTCCACTATATTTAGCGGAAGTTAATTAATTCTCCCAGACAACTAACACGTAAATAAGTAATATACCTATTGCAAATTTTGACACGTAGGGGTAGGTGCGGAATGAAGGGTCCTACCCCTCCTCCCTCTTCCTTCCGTGTGCAACGTCCTCAAGGGATCAAAAGTTTAAGGATCCTCTTACCCTCCATGCTACTAGCTTCCTTATAAACAAATTTGCAAAAAAAATACGTCAACTCCTATTATTATTATTATTTGTAGTTTATTTATTCATTGATCCATATGCTAAAGTAATATAATATTATGTTTGTCTATATAATGTATGATTTTAAAGCTTCATAACAACAACTAAAAATATATATGTGTGTATATAAAATAATAATGCCATGCAAAGTAGTAGACATTGCACGAGCAAACAACTAGATAGAAACTGAATGAATGCACACAGGTGTAATAATATCTCCTGTTTTTTAGTTGTTTCCAAAGAGGCGTATCTTGTCCAGCTCAGCCTCTTGTAGGCGCTTGGACTTGGCTCGTCGGTTCTGGAACCAGATTTTGACTTGGGTTTGACTCAGGGAAAGGGAATCTGCGAATTCTCCTCGCTCTGCGATGGTTAGATATTGCTTCTCTCTGAATTTCTTTTCGAGCGCCTTGAGTTGCTCTGGGGTAAAGGGTGTTCGGGGCTTGCGGTCGGATCTGTGTTTACGGAGGATGGGCAATGGGAAGCCGCGGTGTTCTGGAGAGATAAAGTCATAATAAGTACAATGTCATTAAGGGGCATTTGAAATGATGAAACTTACGATTTAAGGGCATGGGGAAATGAGGTGGTACGCTCAGGGCGTGCAGTGGATGATGGAAGGGATGGAGGATTGGGAATGCAGGTGGCCAGAATGGGGGGCTGCCCGCGTTGCTGTGGGTTGGGGAGCTCACAGGGGATGGGGTTCGACTCCCTCCATCGGAGTAAGAAGAAACGCTGGACTCATCCTCATCAGAGAGTCCAAGAATGTTTCGTACGCTGAAGGAAAGGTTTTCACTCTTGGGAGGAGACATGTTCCTGTTGAAACGGAGTGTAAATGTTGACTGATTAATTGATGATTTTTATCCTTAATTGTTGATTTTTTTTAGTATCCCGGTCATGGCCCGCTCGCCTTGAATGCACGCACACGCTCGCAGAGGGACGTACGCTCAAAAAGGGAAGAATAAAAAAAGGGGAAAAACTGACCGGGGATAATTTGTTTTCTTTTCTTCTTTTTTTAAGTGTCTCTTGAGGCTTTTTGTTTCTTTTCTTATCTTTTACTAAGAAAAACACTGAACTCCTTTTCAAGACTTTGACAATCAATGAATGATGACCCATTATAATTATAGTTAGAGAGACACTATCAATGAGTCATTGAATCGTGAGTTCATACATTAAAATAACTGACAGGTTGAAACCTCATTTCTTGACATGAGCTTGTAGCAAGTACATTTATTAATGACTGTCACCCATGGATGATGATGAGAATCCCTTGGGGTCAGTGGCTGAAGTTAGTTGAGGCATCCGCTCTTTGGATCTTTTACTCCGAGATCATGAATCAACAAACAATCTTATTCATAATCCTGGTATAATGAGCTTCTTTTGTTTTACAATGAGTGATAAAAAGTGATCCAAAAGACTCATTCACGTACCTTCAGAATCACGCATGAGTTACTGTAGATATGTACAATAAGAAGAGACAAATTTAATTTGGTCATGATCATACTCTACTGATCTAAACCAACTTCAATACCAAATCTATGGATTTATAAGTCTGTAAGGAACCAAAATACTTTTTACAGGGAGAAAACAGCTCATTTTTTAAATAAGAAACTTTATTTATTTAGAGAAATTACATATATAAACATAAACATTCTAGTTTAAAATTAGATCTCTAAGCAAAAGTTAAAAGGCAAAAAAACCCTGAATAATATAATACATAACTTAAAACAAAATATCTTCAAATATACAATAAATACATCAAATTAAAATACATGAACCACAAAAATGAGTTAAAACAGCTGATTTATTTCGTTATCCATTTAAATAGTTACATATTTTTTTACTCAACACTATATATATTTAACACACTGTTGTACGGTTTTCTTAAGATATATATGAGAAGAACATTATTTTACAGCTTCCCTTATGTTGTGACATATTTTATGAGCGTCGGGTCAAAATGTTTTCCACACAATCTCAAGTTTTCCCCATATAATTTACAAACAAATATTACATTATAACCGCAATTGATTATGGCCAATAGTAACCGTTACACCTGGTGACGATAGTCTAGTTCGTTCGTAATAATTAATACTTTTTTGTTTATGGAGAAAATGTAAGTTAAGATATACAAAAGATTTTGAAATGTAGTGAGCAAGAATGAAAAATATTGTTATTTGAATGATTGAATCTGGTTATTTTCAATTCAGTCAGTTGTATTGATTGACAATTAATCTTGCCAAAAAGAAGCATATATTTTAAACGTATTTTTAAGACGAATATAATCATTTTCATTAGAATATGACTTTAAACATACAAAATGTTTATTTTAATAAATAATTTTAATATTTAATGAATGATTTAATATAGTCTCATGTATTCAGACTTAAGGATCGCAGTTTTCAATCTGCGATCAATTACAATGCGCTATATTATATCGCTGGTCGCAATTTTATAAGCGAATTATCGCAAATAAACAGCTGAAAAACGCTATCAGATAATATTTTTTTGATTTTCATCGAGTAATAAACTGTGCTTACAATCTTTTATGTTTTGTCATATTCATTTTAACACTTTGATCTTTTTTTTGACAGGATTATTAATCGTTGATGGCTAATTATGTATCTATGTTGCAGCACTGATCGCTTCAAAGCCTGATCATATTTACCCTTTTACTTCAGCGATATGTTGCTATAAGTTAGTTTATGTTGAGGCAAAAGTAATTAGAAGACAAGTCCGTGAAAATGACGTTCGACCAGACGTATTAAAATACGCTTTTAAAGATATGTGTTTTATTGCACCAAGGACTTGAGGCCCTCACTCCTATTTATTTTTGACGACTCCTGAAGGGCATGTATTTGGATATCTTGCCTCCTCCCACTATTGTACAATATTCATTTTCTCGGAGCACAAAGAAGAGCAATTATTCATCGTCTCCGCCCAAGTGGCTTTAGGTCAGTTCTATGAAGTCGGTCCTTTGGGAATATATTAAAGAGCTCCTCATCCATCATCGGTGGAAAGCTCTTGAATGAAGTGTCCTCAAATTATATATGTAGTATGAAAGATCTCCACCTCCATTTTGAAATAAACGACTGTGAATGAGTATTAAAGGAAGAAACAGTTTTCTGGATAATAATGTGTTATGGGCAGTGTTGGTCGAATATTACTTTGAAAGTAGTATGTAATATATACTACTTTTTACTGCGTAGTAATATTTTTTAAATATTAGTTATTACTTCTCAAAGTAATATACTACTTTATATTAGATATTACTTTTTTGAGCATTCTGAAACAATAAGTAAAGGCAATTCAAACAGGATTTGTAAAAATCCTCACCAAACCTAGTTTCCATTTTTATGTCCACTGGGCGACGTCACATACATTCACAGTTCATTAATTTTCATCAAAAATGCCTGTTGAATATTTTGTTTTCACGAAAGTAATATGTAACTAGTATATTACATATTAGTTATTACTTGAAAGTAATATCTAATATGTTTGTTCTCTCTAGTTAATCACAGTAATATAACTAAGTAATATTACTCGCACGCGAGTTAGGGAACAACACTGGTTATGGGTAATATGTTGCACAAGCCCGCTCTCAATGACGTCATATCTCAAAAAAAAAAAAATACGGATGTTATATTAAGAGCAATGATACTTATGCAACAACACTCGGTGTGACCTTAGATATACTAATGCTTACCAAATACATAAGTGAATTAACTCATGGCTAGAGCCTCAAAAACATGAGGTATCTTGCATTTTTGATCACTTACAAATATTTAAATGGGTATTATTTAGTTTGCTTTTTTGTAAAAACCAATCCCATATGTTATAATTCTTTAATGATAATAAAGTTTCGAGAAGTTTTTTATTGTTTTGATTTCTCGTTTTGTTTATAACATGTTAACTGTCAAGGCTTTTTTATTCCTATAAGCACTCTATAGTGAAATATCGTTGAACACAAGGTGACCGACCATCTACCCCTAATGTTTATCGTTTGTAGAACATAGAGGAGTCTTTATTTTTCTATTCACGATGCGGCTGGAACATAAGGTGTTGTATAGACATTTGGACATATGACGTCATAAACTTTTAATTCTTAAATTTCTTCATTTGTGCAAATCTAAGATATTTGGATATTTGTAAAAGCCCTTGATCTCCATCGTTTCACACACTCATTAACTGATACGTAAGAGTCTGTATGTTGGACTTCCACTTGAGCGGAGGCACTGATGATCCACTAATCAAGGGCCCTCCGGAACTCTTACTCACTGAACACATATAATCAAACGTACACACACACACAAAGAAGTGTCAGATAAACATCATATAAAGAAGAAAAAGATCCAACTGGACTAATCAATTAAGGGAGAGAGTAAACGATCCAATCGGGAACGGATCTAAATATATATATGAATAAATAACAAACACAATTGCCTATTATCATAATAGGGAGCGAAATCCAATGGACAGATGGCTCACATTTCTGTTTCTTCCATGTAAAATGCTCTCAATTATATGTAAAGGAGCTGTTTAAAATATGTACATGAGTGGGATTCAAGAGTTAATTATAAACAGCAGCTTCGGATGTCTTTCCGGATCATTACGAAATGAGCTGATTTCCTTCCAGAAATTATGTATTCTATAATAATAATTGCTAGGTTCCAACTCGACCAAATTAAGTGATAAAATAACTCCTTCCTTCCGGGTGTTCCCAGGATATGATCATCCATTTTTTTGTATGTTTAATAAACTTTAACCTCCCATGATGACCAACTCCGTGCCTTTCAAAGGGAAAGGATTAATCCCTCAGTTGATACACGCACAAAAACTATTTTGTACACCTTCATTAACGCTTATTCTTGGAGTTTGATATAAAATTAAATGTACCTCCCATGTGCAACTGTATGCTTTTCAAGTAGAAAGGGATTTATAACTAATCATCTCGTGTATAGACCTCCATAAATAGTGTTGACTTCTTCATTAACACACTTCTTTGGAGTTCGATTGATTTTATTTAGCTTTAAACATCACCTCCCATTTGCAATTTCTGACTTTCAAAAAAGAAAGGAATTTATAAAATTAATCCGTCGATAGGCCTCCTAAATATATTGTTGACTACTTCATAGCGTGTATGTGTGTGTTATATTAGTAGAATAAACTTTACCTCCCATGTGCGACTGGCTTTTATATTAGGAAGGGACTCTAAAATTAATCCTTAAGTTGATAAATTTCCTTAAGGATAAGTTGGACTTCTTCATTAACTCTCTCTCTGTTGAAGCCCGATGGTTTTGCTGTAAACTTCATTAAAATTTATATGTTAAGGGCAAAAACAACCGGGACACCTTTTTCCCGGGACCCGAGCCGGGCCTTCAATTTTTCAAGCCAGCCGGGCCAAAACCGGGCCGGGAATAATATATATTATGAAGTGACGACGTTTTTATAAAAGAATTTCCAAAAAATAAGTCATGACGTTTTTTTTATAAATAATTTCCAAATAAATGTGAGGACGTTTTTTTTAGAAAAGAATCTCCAAAAAAGTGACAACGTTTTTTTAAAAAAAAATATTTCGAAAATTCATAACTAAACAAAAATGTCTTCACTTTTTTTGGAAACTATTTTCTAAAAATTTTTTGAATGACAAACGAAAGAAAATATTCAAGTCCCGGCCTGGTGTCTAAAAAAATCGGGACACGGGCCGGGGACGCTCAAAAACAGCCGGGACCCGGGCCGGGTACCCGGTCGTTTCCTGGTTAAGGACTATTCTAGCACACTTCCAGTCAATTTAGATAGCCTTAATCGGCGAATGCACAAATGAATTTGCAAATAAATATGCTAATGTTTCAAAAGATATCTAAGGATTTTCATACATTTTGTGGGGGTTCCAAGAATTTGATTCACTTAAAAAAGGATTATACCTCACAACATCATGAAGCTCATTCAAATAGAATGGATAAAATATTAATCCCTTGTTAAACGGACATCTTTAAAAATGAACATATATTTATTAAAGCTCGACACGTGGACTTCGATTGACTCACAAGATGGATCTTTATTACTTATGTGCTCCAAAGTAAAGCTCATGGATCATTGTTTACCTTTGACCATACGCTCAAGATCATTCCCATATGTTGATATATAGCTGCATAGAAAGTTAAGATATTTTCTTAATAGGGGAATATAATCCAAGAGTCTAAGATTATCACAATTAGGATAATTGAAAAGAAATTAATTTAAAAAAATATTCATCCATCAACGGTTTGTATAACCTCAAAGAAAGTTGTTAAAGCTAGTTTAAACTGTAATTTTTTTTTCATGGCAAAAGTCTTTATTCTATTCATATTATACAATAATATAAAATAAAAATAGATATAAAAATGGGGTGATTTGTGTTTGGTAAAAAACATAAATAAACATTATAGTTTAAAATTAATATACCCCGTAAGACCTTAAAATTCTATTGACATATAAATCTAAAAAGAAGAACACAATACATAATTTTTTAATAGTAAAAATTAAGATTCTTTATTAAATTTCTTATAATTTTGTAAAATTGGGTTTTTAAACATATAAAAATTATAAAATAGTATTATGAGTATTTTTCCTCAATGTAACACCGAATCAATCATTATTTTGTTCTCTTACATTGGATAGTCGATTTCTAAATTAATCGATTTTAATTATATATATCCCATATACTTTTTATTAGATCAGAATATTAAATATTTAATTAAATACAATGATGAGTTTGTGGTCCTCGATTTCGCCCAAGATTTGACTAATATTTTTCTAAGTAATCCTTTTACACGAATTTATATAATTAAATTATTCAATTTGATACTGCTTTTATATTAAATTTCTTTTTATTTCATCTCATAATACATAATAACTATTGAGACCAAATTATGTTTTCGATATTTCCACAAATCGACAATATTTTGTCTTCTTACATTGAATTAGAGATAACTAAATAACAAAAATGGATTTTGTAATTATCATCCAGCTATTTTACATACATGTATCAACATTATTATGACTCTGTGGACCTCGATGCTCCTCCAAAATCAACAAAAACATTCTTCTCTTGCACAGACATGAGATAATTAAATTACTCAAGCCATTTGTAGGATGATGTGTCAAGGAATACAGTCATATGCGTGATTGGGCATAGGTCGTATCTCCATAGTTTGACGTTTTCCCTCACAAAAAGAGGGGAAAAGCTATAAACTAATGATTGTAAACTGATACCCTCATAATAACTCAAAGATGACACCATAACAAGGTCACCTTTAAGAGCTCACTCAAAGCCAGAGAAGAAGAACTCTCTCTCTTTCTCTGAGATTGCGCCACAAATAAATAACCTCTAAGAAATATATTTTTTACCATAAATTATAAATGAGAGTGGAAATATGTTTCTTGGGATTTTTTGGAAGGTAAGTGTTTCGTCAATAGAGTCCAATACATATGAGTAATTATTTGCGTTTTTAAATGAGGCAAATATGTAAATTATAATACTTAAGTTTAATGTAATGAATTAGGTTTTTGGTAATACTACAGATGGAGAAAATCTTCTCTTGGCCAGTTTTTTGTATCAGATATTTGTCGAAGTAACTTTTTGATGTAAAAAAGTTGTTGAAAATATATTTTTGGAAAAACAAATACTATGGGAGAAATTTGGAGGTGTTGTATTAAGTCTCATATATATATATAATACTTTATTTTTCTCTATTCAAAAATGTATATAACAGTTTTAGTTCTATTGGATTATAATAAATTTAGTTCAAAATGACCTGTAAGAATGTATTGTAATCTAATTTTATAAAATGCTCTTGACAAAAATCAATTTTGCAATACATGTTTGAACATCTTTATCAATCCAAGCAATAATCTCCTTGTAACTTAACTTTCTAAATTGTAAAACGTTACAAACAATCAACTATTCGAATTGTATATCTATTTTCGATTCATTTTCAATTTAGAAATTAGATTTAATATGTTTTGTATATATTTTAACATTCCAGAGCAATCAAAAGTGGTGACCAGGAGGAATCAGTTATTTTAGATAATAATTATCATATGACGGCTTAAAATTTTCAAAATAAATTGATTTTTGGTGATTTATATTCAATGGAACGTGAAGAATGATTGAATATTACAAAATCATATTAATAAAATACGTTACATAGTTTGTCATAAAAATTAAATCAAAAACCAACTGGAAATATACGTTATATTATTATATAATAATATTATTTTAATTTGTCATGTAAAATGCATTAACCATTATAGATTTTTTTTTAATATGGCACCTCATACTTATTCAATTATAATGTATTTAAGTTATGTCATTTAATGAGTCATCTACCTTTAGTAACATGCTTTATGAGAAGGAACCTCACTAGAACATGGAATTATTATGTGTATTATTATTTAGGCATATTTTGTCCTCAAATAATCCCATGCGACCAAAATAACTTAAATATGAGACATGCCCATGATCAAATGCCAATGCAAAGTATTACGAAAATATTTGAAATACTTATGAGTCAAGCATTGATTAGTACATCAAAGCACGTCAACTGCATACAGGGGCGGAGTGGCCACCAGAGTACCGGGACTATTCCCGGTGGGCCGCTGGCCTTAAGAAACATAAACGGCCGTTGAAGCCTCCTAATGGCATATTGGGGCCTGTATAAGGCCGTGGAGGGCATAATTGTCCCGTGGATAAATTCTTCCCACTCCGTTCCTGACTGCATATATATATATGACTTGAGTTGTGAATCAGAAACACGTTGGGTGAATGAATGGATGTCCATGAAGATATTAAGTTCCGTCTCCAGGCAATGTTTGGCTGTAAGTGACTTATTTTTTTCGCCTGTCGAAGCCATGCGACAGAAAATAAGAAAGGGGAGATCTATTTTCTTATTTCAAAAACAATTAAGCTATTCTTTTTGTTTCTTCTTCAACACAAAGCTCGAGTTGTTTTTTATTATGCTTATTTTGTTATTAATACCTCTCTAAATACCTCTTCCCTTGAGAGAAAGAGAAGTCAGACAGAAGAAACCCAAAAGATTCCTCCCCCCCCCACAAAAAAGCAACAATAATAATAACAACGACATATAGTTTTCGCTCGTGTAAAGTAACAACATTGGAAGACAGAAGAAAAATAAACTAAAATAACAATCCATCTGTTAGGGATATCTTGTTTCCATACCCTCTTCTACAGGCAAAACATGCTTTGAATAATCTTAAAAATGACTATTTTTGTCTTACGACGTGCCTCGGACAATCATTAATAATAAGTATATTTATTATTGAATAATGAAGCTCTCAAATTACCACAGAGCTCATTAATTTAATATTATGTGTGTGCTTTCATCTTCTCTTTTACACACGTCTTGATAGAACATAATTTTTTGTATCTCGCTCGTTTCTCTTAAAATACAGCAAATCATAACGATAATAACTAATAATAGTTCATTGTCCATGATTTCCCATTTCTTTTTTTGTTCTTCCTAGTTATATAGAAATAAACCGGATGAATGTTCTACCTGGAGAGAATTGGATAATAAAGTCATTATGGTTCGTTCGGAATGTTTTTCTTTCGTCCTCTTTTCATTCACTAAAGAAAAGGCTGGATAGAGAGAAAAAGGGGAGGAAAGGGTACCCTTGGGTCAGGAAGACAAGGAATTCCTTTTACTTCGTCTCTTATGGTAGCTCAAATGACCCGTTTCCTAGAGAGTTACAGCTCTCAAGAGCCTTACAAATATTATACTCATAGGACCGGTGATCGGAATGTTTGGTTAATTCATTTATTTGATTAAAATAGAAGGATAGCAAGTCATGGGGTATTATTATTTGTTGATTATAGTAATTTATTGAGATTAAATATTTTGCTTAATAAAATATGCCTTTTTGTAGGGACAAAATAAATTATTTGAGCGTTCAATGAAGACTTAATTAGAGCGACGTAAAATAAATCGCTATGATTCTCTTTTATGTCCTAATAGAGGGAAATTTGATTAAAAGAACCAATTGACGAGAGGTTTTTTTGGTACATAAGACTATTTCTAAACTAGAGGCATATGGCCTCATAGAGTGCAACTCCGCCGTCATGAGCCTTCCGAGCGGATTTTTTTCACGACTGGTGAGTCGTAGCGAGACTGGGGAGGGTTCCCTAACGGAAATGTCCGAGAGGAAGACCTCCCGGCCCCTTTCACAGCACAGCGAATCTCTTGGAGAGTATGCTACTTGGCAAATTTAGTAGTATTTAGCTCATTTGGGCGCCTTAATTCTGCCCTCAGAGATGCCAAAATTTAATCACTTCTTCCTTTTCGACTTCCAACAACTCCACAAATTTCATCCCAAATCCGTTCAGTACTTTTGATTATCCTGCTGACACACCAACAAACTAACAAACCAACAAACCAACAAACGCCATGAAACGATTACCCCTTCGGCCGAGTCAATAATGTATCTTCATGGCTTCTTTTTCAGATATAAAGCCTCTTTTAATCATATTGATTCCACTCGAATATTACTTTAGTTTTTCCGTCCAAATCCCTCTTAGACAGAGGGCATTGTTAATAACCAAAGCAAGTTCAATAAATCTAAGGGTGCCTAGACTCGGGCGACCTCTTCATGGGTTGATGAAATCCTTATGTCCTGAAACCTGATTTAATTTGTTTTGCGATATGCCAAAGATTAAATATCTCCTCTTTCTTGTGCCCTGTCCGCCTGAAATAATTCATTGACTCATACTGATTATAAGTATTTATTTGGTGAAAATGATAGTCTATAGAACCTGAATGAATGATTTCCTTAGTAACCATTAATGATTCATTGTAAAATGTCATTTTAAAGGAACAATTAAGAATCACTACCCATTCCATGAGATGTACAATTAGAACAACAAAAATATATATATAACCACTAACTTTTTATAGGACTCTTAGAACAGTAATATTTAAAAGGCCTCAAAAATGTACATGTTACATATATAATGGCTAATTACCTCCGCCGCAGAGAGGTATTGGTTTTCACTGGCGTTGGTTTGTTGGTTGGTTTGTTTGTCAGCAGAAACTCATAAAAGTACGGAACGTTTCGAAAGGAGATGGAAATCGAGGGATATATTTGGCGTGTGAAAGGAAGAATGTCTGAAGGGTGCATTGAGTTCAAGCTCCTTGTTATCACTATTCTCGTCTCCTCCCTGAGGAATTTTATTCCATTTATGAGCAGCGCCAAGTCGCCAGAACAGAAGGTATTTATTTTATATTTGAACTCTGTTTTGGCTTCGTTCGGAAGGAAAGAGAATGTAACAAGAAGCTTGAACTCAATTGCCCCTTCAGACATTCTCCCTTTCACACGCCCAAATCATCCCTCACTTTCCATCTCTACTCATTATTCACCAAACACACCTACTTATGTAGACATATATGATTTGGATTGTAATTCTGGTAAGTGATTCCATTAGTGGGATCGGCGGAGTTTGCACTCTCTGAGTGTATATATTGCCTCTAGTTTTCACTGGCGTTGTTTGTTGTGGTGTTAGTTTGTTGGTTTGTTTGTCAGCAGGATAACTCAAAAAGTACGGAACGGATTCGGATGAAACTTTGTGGAGTTGTTGGAAATGCCAAAAGAAACAAGTGATAAATTTTGGCATCTCTGAGTGCAGAATTAAAGATGCCAAATGAGCTAAATACTAAAAATATTAATAATGAAATGGGGTCTCTATTCAGGGAGTAGAAAGAAACAAACGCTTAGAAAATATTCATTGACGTAATATTGTTCATATATCAGCTAGGACTACGTCACTGGGTGCTTGAACTTCTTTCTCTTCCCGTCTTCCTCTAATATTAAATAAATATAACGCTAATATTAGGAGCATGATGGAGAAAAAAAGGAGTTTAAACATCCAGTGACGTATTTCTGAATTGACGAATAATTAGTATGACGTCAATGGATGTTTTTTTAGGATGGCTCTCTCCTCACTCATTATTCACCAACACACCTACTTATGTAGACATATATGATTGGATTGTAATTCCGTTAAGTGATTCATTTGGTGGGGATCGCGGAGTTTGCACTCTCTGAGTGTATACATGCCTCTAGTTGATACTTGCCTTTACCGTAAGTATATAAGCCTCAAACTTGTATGCTACCTATTAGACACTGAATTATTTGTTAAGGAAAGCCTAATAAGCCTCTTCATGTCTCAGTAATATTTGCATTAAGATGCTATTAGTTTTTTGGTTTTTACTGTTGCTATTGTAATTTAATTTTAATTTTGTAATGATTGATCATAATTGTTTTGTCATGGACCTACTAGGATTAGTTGTCGTCAAAGGCATTATTTCTTCATTTGTGAAATGAATATGACTCTTATAAATTCCCTTGGTTCAATATAAATAATTGGAATCCTAATACAAGAGAAAAAAGTAAAACACATTTGATCCTTACTCAAATTCATCAAGGAGACTGTTTTAACCTATATTATTTACATGTGTTCAATGTCCGAGCAGATACGGTAGTTTTTATCGAATCATATAGGCAAAAATCATAGCTTTAAATTTGGTGTCCAAATATTGTTAAGACAGCTCTTCTGACAAATGCCGTGAGGGATGACTCAGCAGTTAAGAGTCTGGCAATAACAGCGAAAAACTATTTAAAGAGATATATGTACGTCTGGTTTTTTTAGGGGCAGGTCTTAACAATATAAAAATCCCATTAATACAAATTTAGAGTCACAAAGTGTACTTTAGATATCTACTCCTAAAAACAATTTAAATGAGTCACTCTGCACTGAAGCCAGTTACTTTTAGATATTACTACAACTGGTACATTGCAAGTATATTCCTCTTTATAAAACGAAAAGGAATAATTTATTTTTCATATAAATTGGGATTTTAATTAGTAAATATTTATCCATTAAAAATATAATTGAGAAAAAAATGACGTTGAAAAGATTGAATCAAAGTCATATAACGAGATCTATAGTTTGAAGGAAGGGTAAACATAAGAAATCATGTATGACGTCATTGCGGATTTCTTTGTATTTAAAAAAGAGGTTTGAATAACAGTGGTAAATAATTGAGCAATTGTTGGATCGATGATTTTGGGATACTGGGGATAAAATGTTTTTTGTCTAATACAAATATAAAAAACATACATGCATGCATATAATAGGTGGAGTAATTGTGTTGCTTATGATTAATGTAACGTTTTACTCGACATTAAACGCTTGGGGAAAATATCACATTAAAAAGCTTTTTTTATTGACTCTTCAGAGAAAAAAACTACAAACACTTCTCTTTACTGACGCCTACAGACTAAACATTAAAGACAAAACGTCACCAGCCGTTGACGGTAAGAAGTGTATCAAGAAAACATGTTTATTATTATTGGCATGTATTACTTAATGTGTTTATACATAACATTTTAAATGTAATTGTACCCTTTTATATATGTATCTGGTGAGGTTGTTTTTGTAATTATTTGAGCGTAAAAAGAATAAAACCAATATCTTTATTTTTAAAATTAATTTATATTGTGAGACTTAAATAATTAATTAATTTTAGAAAGTGCCAACAAATATCTAATCATTTATGAGGTTTTGACAAGTTTGTCCTATTGGCATCATATGAATAATTGGATTGTAGTTCAACCTAGGGAACATGGATTGCAGCTCCTTAGCACTTAGGCTCTGATTGGCTACAATACATTGCTCAGGATTGTCTGTGATGGATATCAATTATAAATATGCTGAATAAGGCACCCAGCTACTGGTATACGTTTCAGGGTGTCCTTTCGGGTGTTCTAAGGATTTGATCTTCTTATTTCCTTTTTAAAACAACCTACATCCACGGATCGCGTGGTCCATTCATAAAGAAGGGATTAATTCCTCATTCATGGACCTCCTCTGAATATATATATATATATATGTCGTCAAGGATGTAATTTTTTTAATCCTTGGAGTTTGTTTGGTGTCTAATGACTGGCCAGAATGATTCGTATAAAATGGACCACCTAAATTTATGTAGAGTCAATTGAGTTATTTCAATATCTTGAGTGTTGTTTGGCTTCTAATGATTGGTCAGGATCGTCTGTGATTCAATGGGCCATCTCATAATTAGTTGTCGCCAATGGAGTTGTTTCTTTGTTTTTGAAATGGATTTAGCTTTTATATATTGACTTGGATTAATATATATATAAAATGGAATTTCTAATATAATAAACTAAAGTTAAAATTTCAAGCTATCTTTAGATTTAGTCGTATTACCATTTCAAATAGAAAATAATAAAATATCGTGATCTTTATTCTTTAAATGAATTTCAAACAGGATATCTTTGAGATCTCAATAACTGCAGAAACTGAAAATATTTATACAAAAAACTGTTTGTCACACTGTTGGAATTTTATTTATTATAGAATAAAGAGGTATATAATAGCTAAAGTATTTGATAATAAAATTATTGGAGCATAGGATAAGAACGGATCCTTTTGATTGAATACTTAGTAACATATCTTATAATATTGACCTCATAGTTTGAGTCATATGATAGCCTAATGCTTTTCACGCGTAACCTTTCTCTGGTTTGATTTAGTTCCTTGGTTCATGTTTTTGTTCACTCACTAATATCCTTTTATTCGAGATTCCGCTCTTATAGGAGATTTATTCAACCGGTCAACATAACTATAAGGTATAAACAATTAATGAAAAAGAGGTTCCGAAAAATCTATAATTTCATAATTAATTCAATAAAAACATTAGGACAAACTCATTAGTGTGCATTAAAAGTCTCCTTTCTTGTCTTACCCAAGAATGGCAATGAATATTTTATTCCTTTTCAAGGATTCGACTCTCGAAAAAATGAACATACAAGAGTCATATAAAGTTCATACATCTAAATAGACAATAGAAGACAACTATCATTATAATCAACACGTAAAAGGGTACTGCCAAGGCTGAACTACCAATTAAAGATTTGGCATTTCAATTAATCAACACCGCTACTACAGAATATATTTACCGATTATTGTATTGTTAAATCAATCAGAAGCGATGTGTTTTCTATCAGAATGCATAATTAATGATTTATTTCAGATTTTTTTTCTGAAAGAAGCTTCTACTGGTTATAGGGAATTTCTGATGCCGATTTATATCGGTAGATTTACAAAAAAAATCAGATCTACCAATACTGTCTAAAACACAAGTAGCTAACAATTATCGATTGCATACAACTTAGTAACGACTAACAACCGAATTACGACTACCGATCAGACAACGCTCACTACGTTCAACGGATACTAGGTGCATATTATTTCTTCCGAATCCCAATTCTAACTACATCAAATATAACCCATCCTACTCATCTGACCACCCCTTGTGTTGTCTTTATAAAAGAATAAAGACACTCAGAAAGATTTCCAAGATTAATAGACAAGAAAGGAGGCGGAGAAGCTAATATTTAATTGGGGGTGGTAGGTAGCCCTGGTAATTGAGCCATTAAAGCGATTATCGATATGGCTCCTTGAGGTCAAAACAAACAAAATTCCTTGTTATCATTATTGCTCCAGGATAAGCAATTAATATGGAGGGTGGGTCCTTGCTTGCTTGCGTGTGTGGCAAACGGGCTAAGAAAATAAAGGGTTAAAGTAAATCATTTAACATATTATCATAGGGAGGAGGACAACTTAATTTGTATTCAGCTTTCTCGTTATTATCATTATTTACTCCAATGGAGCCAAAAGGGTATCACTTTAAAGTAAGAGCAACAATCCTTTTGCGGTCATAGTATTATTGTTGCTATTATTTGTTGTTTTTTCACGTCTTGGATTGCTTGCCTCCTCAATATTAGAGGGAGTAGTAGTACATGGTATTTAGACCCCCACCACGAATGAGCTGATAATAAAGGGAGAAAAATGTATGTAGTGCCTCTAATGATTTTATGGCAGTGGAATTCCATTCTTTGCACACACACAATATAAATACATATGTGTGTGTGTATGTGAAACCCATTAATTTGAGTGCTTTTATGTTTTCTTTGTCTAAATATATCAATAAAATGATTAAAAAACTTGTTAGTGGGTTTCCTGTTAAATATATATATACAATTCTGAGGGTCCCTTGAGTCTTATGATTTTGCCTCATTAATGTTTTTTATGATTACTTGGGAGATGGATATAAAATGGTCTTTAAGTATACAATTGTGGAATCTAAAAGTAAGGTAATCAAACCGTGGATTAAAGCAGCCATTCTTAGCCTTGGTATCCCGAGATGATGTCCTGTGATCGTAAATCATTCAGAAAACATATAAATATGTATAATGATGTATGGCTAACTCTCAATGTTGAGGGACCAGGTTCGAATACTCGCAAGAGGGGATGGTCATTTTTGGTTTACCTTACTCATAATATCCTAGGTTCAATATACTAATTTACACGCTAGTATACTTATTTATATCCAATTGGATGCAATTCTGTCCAACACTATAGGCAAAAAAAAAAAAATATATATAATGGTTGTTTCGGAGACTGATTCGAGTCAATAATTTGGGTTACGAAAGTAATGTAGCAAATTGTTGTTTATAAAAGTCGTTCTTAACCTTGATATATCGAGGTGATGATCTATGGTTGCTAAAACATTGAGAAAAAGTATAAATACGCAAAATTTTCGACAGTGTACATTAACCTACAACAATTGAGTTTCCCAAAGAGGCATATTATTGTTATGTAGGTAAATCAAGACCAAATAGTATAGTTAAAAATTGATTTGCACATGTTGTTATGTAATACATAAAATTCAAATATCTTTGTGTCATCAATATAAACAATTATAATATTTGTGAAAATTAATTATTTATGAAGACAAAGAATTGAATAATGTGACTTTGACATCGGAAGCTTATGTATAAGTCCCAATATTTGAATGCAACTCTTGATGCTACGCTGGTGAATCGTTGCGATTTCTTCTATCAACATCATTAAGTTAGAAAAAAGATAGATATTATAATTTTTAAAGTAGATGTTTTTATATACAAAAAACTATGTTTTGTTTTTTAATTTGTTTTTGATTTCTTAATTACGATACAATTCATTCCTAAAGTATCCATTTTTAACCATAGTGTTTGTTCATGTATTTTCTTTCTACGGAAATCTCCCAGTTAAAATAATTATGAATGCTTTTAAATCTATTTACAAAGACAAGAGCATTGTTTTGAATCAGTTACACTTAACTTTAATTTTCATATTGGATTAGAAAGCTGTATTGTCAGGGCTCTTAGAGACTTAAGGACCGAGCTTAGAGTAGATCGTCAACCGGATCATATCGATCTCCTCACCTAAGTCCTTTATACATATTTGAACCATAGAGATATAAAGACATAGAGGGCTTATTAGATTCCTCATAGGAATACGTTTTTGTGTCCAATATAAACAAATCTTTCTATCTCTATGATAAGCTTACGATGACGTAGATCAAATTACTTTGTTTAGTTTGGGCCCAGGCGACAGCTGAACGATGTTTTTTCTGCCTTTGAAGGGAATAAGCTCTCTATATCTCTATGATTTGAACTTTGTATAATTAATAAAGGTAGTAATTGGGAATACATATCATAAACAAGTACTGTTTTTATTAATTTGCTATAGTTTATATTCATATATCCATTCCTTGAATCATTTCATAGCATTCAACTATTTGATTTATCTCAACATCTTACATAGGGAAGAGTAGTCATATATAACTAAAACACAGCCATAAAACTTTACCTAAGAAAAGGAACTAGAGGCATATATACACTCAGAGAGTGCAAACCTCCGCCGTCACGGGTCCTTATGAGCCTTCCGAGCGGATTTTTCACGACTGGGGCGGCGTAGAGGGACGGGGGAGGGTTCCCCCTCGACGTAAATTCCGAGAGGAAGACGCTCCCGCACCCGATTTCACAGCACAGCGACATCTATTGGCAGAGTAGGCTAACTTGAAATATTTATTAGTATTTAGCTCGTTTTGCATCTTATTCTCCACTCAGAGATGCCAAAATTTAATCACTTGTTTCTTTTGGCATTTCCAACAACTCCACAAAGTTTCATCCAAATCCGTTCCGTACTTTTTGAGTTATCCTGCTGACAAACCACAACAAACAAACCAACGCCAGTGAAAACAATACCTCCTTCGGCGGAGGTAATAATCAGGCATGAAACTTGGCGAAATAAATTAAAAATATAAATATTTAAATAACGAATTATAGAAACAAATATTGATGCGTTAAAATGAATAAGTATTTTCTTGTTATGCTCAGTATCTATCTGCAAATTTTATTTCTTTTCATTCCTTGAATCCTTAAGAGAAGAATAAAGAACTCATCAATATAAACATTTTTGTTACACACATTCCAAATAAATATGTGGGCTTTTTCATGACGGCTAGCGCCGTCTATCGGTGAAATGCAGGTGTTTTTTTTATCAATGGAAATAAATGTGTGATTGAACCAGACCTAATCAATTAGATGTATTTGTGTGTGTGTGGTTAATAATGATGATGACAATTGAATTTTATTTTTGTTTGCTGGCAAGGGACGATGTTTGAGGAAAGGAAAAGGCACCTTAAATGGACATACTTTTACCCACCCACAGGCAACTGCCTCCATTAATGATCCAAGGAAGGAAAAAAATAAACTATGACTCTGGGATACCATTTCTTAAGTATCACCAAATGTATCTAAACACAATAAATGATTCCGAAATGAGGCTCTTCTTATTTTTTGGGTCCTATTGGGTTATTTGCACTCCTTTGGCAAACCGAAAAAAGATGTTATAGAACAGATGTTAATGGTATTATTGAAGCAATCATATCCTTATAGTGCGTAAAGTCCTTTAAATTGTAAAACATTCTGTTAAATTCTATACCACTTTTTTTTGCTGAAAGGCATTCCTATATTGTATTGAAATATACACTAATAGATATGAAAAACAAAGCAATAAAAATATGAAACACAATTTAAAAGAATGTCATACAAGCATGGACAGTTAAGAATTATAGTATAATATGGATAAGAGAGTGTGAAAGTATTATCAATTTAATTTAAAAAATCGTCTTGACATATTTACCTCCGCCGAAGGAAGTATTGTTTTCACTGGCGTTGGTTTGTTGGTTGGTTGGTTTGTTTGTCAGCAGGATAACTCAAAAAGTACGGAACTGATTCAGAAATGCCAAAAGGAACAAGTGATTAAATTTTGGCATCTCTGAGTGCAGAATTAAGATGCAAAATGAGCTAAATACTAATAAATATTTCAAGTTAGCCTACTCTGCCAATAGATGTCGCTGTGCTGTGAAATCGGGTGCCGGGAGCGTCTTCCTCTCGGAATTCCGTCGAGGGGAACCCTCCCCCGTCCCTCTACGCCGCCCCAGTCGTGAAAAATCCGCCTCGGAAGGCTCATAAGGACCCGTGACGGCGGAGGTTTGCACTCTCTGAGTGTATATATTTACTTGTTAACATAGAGTTTGAGATTTCTTTTCCCCTTCGCTTTGATGCTATAGGTCGATGCAGTATTGTAGTTTTGGAATTACTGCAATTCTGCAGCATTATTTTGTTAAACCAGAGAATTAAGAGAGTTTTCTCTCTCCCTCTATCAAAGTTCCAAGACTCCTTTCAGAGTCCAATTGAATCATGGAGTAGATGGGGGATATATATATACATCTGAAGAATCGTTTTTTTAATATTTTTTCTTCTAGTTCACAGTTTTAAAACACATACAAATGAAAAATATCGTGTTAAATCTAGATAAATGCACTAATAAGGATTATAGTAATCTTTTGTGTGTTCTATATTAGTTCAAGCTGTTAATAGAAGGAAAAAAGTATGATCAGGGCTAGCTCTGATGTGGACTTTAATATAAAAACAATATGAATTGTTAACTATTTTTGAGCTGAACATTTTTTTTGTGATGACCTGACTTGTTGATTTGACGTTCATTTGTAATCATTCGTCGTTTGCGAACGACGACCGACAAAAAATTTGACGAAAAACAAAAAATCCAATCTTTTGTCGTTCGTTTTTGGCGCCAAAAAAAAAAAAATATTTTTTCTTGTGGGAAAAATTTCCTTTCTAAAAAAAACGTCATCACTTTTTCAGAATGACGAGGGAAAATTTTTCTCTCTAAAAAAACGTCGTCCATTTTTTTCAGAATGACGAACGATAAAAGAAAGATGACGACGAACGATTCAATCTTAAAACGAACGACGAACAATAAATTTTGATGAACGACAACGACGAACAACAATTTTCAACAAGTCTGGTGGTGACTTTATTTAAGTCATCTAAGTTTTATTACAAATATGTCAAATACAGTGTATTAAAAAACTACAGAGAAAGTAACATAGTAATAAATAAAAGCTGTTCTGAAGAGTTGTGTACAAGCAATAAATAAATTAACATTAGTTTTCAAATTTACTGGGAAGACTTTATTGTGTGTTAAATGTTTGCGTATCTTTATTTATTTGGATATGTACTTATATATGCTATGAGTACGTAATTTTTTAAAGGAATGATTAGTTAGTTCATAGTTCTAACAGAATACTGGTTAAAACTGTGTTTCTATGATCGAACATACGTTTTTCAATCCCTTCTGATGAACGGATATACTTTCAAACTTCCTGATGATTGTCAATGAAGTATTAAAGTACTTAATTATTCACAAAGATAAGTATCCATTCATTTCTATTTCAAAAGCGAGCTTTGATGCAGTGTATTTTATTTTTTGGATATAATCTGTATATTTATAACATCTCAATAACACTATATTGCTATAAGGATCATTAACTTTATGTAATAAAAATACACTCAAAGAAGTATATGACTCAAGAAGCACTATCTAAAATATTTTCCATACAAGGAATTATTTTGATTAGCTAAAAAAAAATGATCAATGTTAGGGGCGCAGATTCGAACACTCTCGAGAAGGGATGGTCATTTTTGATCTACCTCATTTATAAGATCCTAGGTGCGATAGACTAATTATAATGCTATAATGCATGTTTATATCCTATCGGATGCAATTCTATCGAACCAAAGAGGCACAAAACACCCAATGATGGTGCATATAAGTTTACAAATATTTGATGGTTGACACCATTTTTATAAGATAAAAGCTCTATACACTTGATAATGATATATATTGGTATGCAAATACCTCATACTAACCCTTTTTTCGGAATTACATGAAAAGTTTCTCATGACTTATATTAATCGTTCGAGAAAAAGACAGAAACGTCTCTTATTTCCATCATATTTACAATTTTGAGTAGTTTTATACACAAAAGAATGGTTTTTATGGTTGATATACGACATGCTAAATCTTTTTTAGTATTTAAATATTACAATTTAAAAAGAGGTTTTTAATAATTTTATTAATAATATATTATTCACACAAACATATTTAAACTTATTTTATGTCCTAATGAATTTGCATATTTATATTTGGGTCCACAAGGTAATGAAGTTAACTTTATTACAACAAAAACTCTATCTAAATTTCGTTGTTCAAGAATAGTCCCTCCAGATCATATTGTTAAGTTTTTATTGATTTTATTAATATGTTATGTATTCGTTCATGTAATGATGTAAAAATTGACAATGTAACAGATTTGATGGAAAATAAATTGTTGTACATACTGAGGTACCCAAAAAAATATTTATCGTCGTAATATTAAAACAATCCGAAACATTCCTTAAAATAACCTTTATTCTAAATGCTTTCCTCGTTCTATTAATTATTGATAATTATCAATATATGTATAAGTTAAATGTAAATATGATCCTCATTGAGATTCATTTATTGCGTCTTATGTAAAGATAGCCTAAAAATCGTAGCACTCAACTTTTGAAATATTTAGTATACGAAATATAAAAAAAAAAAAAATTAAAATTGTATTCATTGACAATTACATAAACTTGTCAAATAATTTACAAGCAACTGTATAATAGAATTATAATCATCATATGTGTATTTTAGAAATCACCATTACTTAATGTAGATAAAACCAAACAATCAATTGATGCTTTAAAAAACTGCTTTTCCTTAGATAATCTCGAAAAATGAAATAAGGACTTACTTTCATAATCTAAGATTGTAGCTGGCATTTATTTTAACAATGTTTTTATATGTAATTGATGTGAAAGACCTCTTTCTTAATGGCTCGAATATGGCTTAAATGGACTAGAAATTTATTTTGGATCCATATAAGGTAAATGGTAGTTGCTAAAAGGTTTATCCTCTATTATTTTTCATGTAATCGCTCCTCCAAAATTTATTTCGCTTGGATGCCTCAATATTAGTTAAATTTGATTATAATTTTACTATAGAATCTTAGTTTCTCATGATATTTTTGTGGATGAAAATATGAACTTATTTGTTCTATTTATGTTGTAATGATCAAAATAAATTGTACGAAAAACTAAGATCTCAGGTTCAGTTAATTTGTGCGATAATGCTTATTTATATCCTCAAAGATGCAACGCAATCGAATAATTAAAACAGGGATATATATTTTTGGGTATCAGTACATCAAACTGTTTCTTCTAAGTTTTCAATTCGTATATATATATATTCGTGGATGCTCTTCTTTTTATGTTCTCCTTTTTATGATGAACGATCTGGCTCATAGTTTAAGTCAACGGAGTCACTAAACCAGGGCGATTGCCCACCGGGACTATTCCCAGTGGGCCGCTGGCCTGAAGAAGCATAAACGGCCGTTTACAGCCTCCAACGGCCCAGACCATACCACATTCTCTCTAATGAGTTAAATACCTCTCTATATTTCATTTATACAAGTTATATGATAACCAACTAACTTATATCCATGTGCCTGGTTTGAATCTAAGGGTTAAAGAAGGTATTTAGCAGATCCTGAACTCACATGTAATTAAAAATTAGCGAGTCCGACTACACAGTTCTATTTTCAAGTACATTTTTATGTTGAACCAATGGTGTCTGCAAACAAGTAGAAAAGACTCACTTGCAGCCCTCAACCTGGATGTGTCTTGTTGGTAGGATGTGCCAACGACGGAGCGGCCTTCATGAAGGACACCAACAAGTCTTCTATGCCCTGCTCTCATAAGAAACATCCAACCAAATACAGTATGTGTTTTGCAGATGTGCTAAATCTGGTATTAGCAGACACCACAGGGAGCAACCAGCACTAACAGGCGTCCCAGGAGGCTGCATCACATAAGCCAGACACGGTGGTGGGCAAAAGATTCTGCGCTCAAAAAGCTATTTGGGTGTTTTGGAAATCCAGACAGGCCCTATATGCAGACGTGGTCTTGACACGGCTATTATGCAACAAGACCAGACATGAAGGTAAACAACTAAAGCCAATGTGAAAGGCTACATTGAGTGTCTCCTCAAATTTGAGACAGTACTGACAGCCCAGATTTTTTTGAAGATTTTTGAACAGACCTCACCACTGTCACATATCTTCAAATCAGTGGGATGTACCTCTTGACTGCACATCGTCTGGTGGTTGGAACAGATAAGCTTAAGAAATGTGTGCGGTACTTCAGTAGTGTGAAGGAAGCTGCAGACCGGTTCGTAGAATGGCTAATGGTGAGCTGCTGGACAAGGAAGAGATTGAGGTGAAAGTATCCCTGCCTGAAAAGACGAAAGAAAAAGAAAGCATGCCTAGAAACTTGTTAGAAGATGACCCTTGAAAGCAGGTGAGGGACTTTGAGGTGAATGTCCATAGTCTCATCATGACACCATCCTCCAAAGCATTTATGAGCGCTTTACAGCTAGTGGAAAGCTTTGCTCTGATTTTGCCTGCCTCGATCATAAATCTGCAATGCACCATCTTAGAGCTATTGTGGCATTTGATGACCAAGCAACCGCTGATGTATTAAAAACCACAACTGGAAAGTTTTGCCACCCACTGGGAGAGATTAAAGCTGTCTGCCCTTGAAGAGTACAAGGTAAGACGCTCAGAAGAAGAATGACCAGAATGCACAGAGGAAGGAGAAGAGAAGGAAGCGAGGCAATGCGGAAGGACCAAATGGAAAGTGTTCAAGTGCAGAATGTGCAAGAAATGTGCCCTCTGTGATTATGTAATCTTGTCACAGTACAATTTATTCACAGACGCCTACCACAAACTGTCTGGCCTACAAATTTCTTCTGACTCTATCCATACTCAAAGTAGCATGTGAGAAATTTTCAAGCAGATCCTGGTTACAATGTTGGCATACCCACTGGTTTACCTGATTGGTTTGACAAAAATCAACAAAGTATTGTTGTGCAAACCAGAAGCAATTACTTTTTGTAAAGTGAAGGTCATTAACTGGCAAACAATTAGTGACTAATGTGAAGTCACCTTAAAAATTGTTATGTTATAAATGAGTGAAAAGCTACAGAACGATAATACAAATGAACGACAGTTTAATTAAAAATAGAACATAATAGTGTACTATGATTTAATATACATTCTTACAAAAAAGTAAATACAAAAAGAACGTACAAGATATGTATAGAACCTTTCAAAGGCCACAAAAATATGACAATATACAGTGAGTACATATTGGGATCGATATAAGGCCGGATAGGGCGAAATTGTCCCGGTGGATAAATTATTCCCACTCCACCCCTGATAATAACTATTATGTAACATATTATTTTATAGAGTATAAGTACGTTTTCTTTCATTCAATTACGTTTTTACCTTTGAGAACAATTTTAGGAAGTCTACTTAGTAATAGCATAAAGTTCACTAAATTAAGAGTATTGGTTTCGAGGATGCTTGTTTTCGTTATTGACTTTATGTAGATTCTCTTCTCTCATCATCACACCTCCATTGTTCATTACTACCCTCTAAACAAAAAGATATCTTTTGATCTTTGAGTAAATTAATGGCGTATCAAATTACTCTAGAAAGCAAGTATTTGCCACATTCCTCCGCATTTACAGCTTTATGGTCAGCACCTATTTATAGACACACAAAAACCCTAATAAAATAAGTAGGGAAATGTCATTCTCTGATAAGCCAAAAATAACTTTAGCACCCAGAGTAATTTTCGCATCACTTCAATTAGTAAGATAACATTCACTAAGATTATATTTTTAGCCGTGAGGAATGAATTAGATGTTGTTACATTGAAAAAATCAGAGGAATTATATATATATATATCCTCGAATTTGATTCATTCAACTAAAACCAATTTGATTGGGGAATATTAATAATGAGTTCTCTATTATTTTTTATTGTTATAAATACCAGAAATATTATTAGAACTAAACATTATTTCAGGCAACAACTTCACGAAGAACAAGAATATTAATCGAAATTGGCCCTACAGTTTTGTAAGGACGACGAAATAATAAATCCTTACGATATTTACAATAAAGTGGTATATTTCTTTTTTTGGTTTTGCTTAAACAGTTAAATTTGTGTTATTGTCCGACACAAACATGGATCTGATCCTTTCCAATGAGTGATAATTCAATTAATGACACCAAGAGGGAGGTAATATGCAAATAAACATTAAATTGCCGTCATTATATTATGAGATCATTATAATGACAAAGGGTAAAATAACACTCAATGAATCAAAGAGAACTAAATAGATGATGGATCAAAGAAAGGAGAACACCCCTTTTCCATTATTCATTATCATGGATCTACCAACAGAGTACAATCAATCTATGACGTCATGACTTTCACCCCCTACGTCATTGTTTATTCTACATTGTATATACTATATACTCCTAATTAGATGTCAAATAATAATAATAGAGTCTCACTCAATCAAGTTTCTTGTTCAATTGAGGCGGGGACCCTTTCTGAGTCAATTCAGCCATGTAAGATTTAAATGAACAGAGAAATAATCGACTATTTAACAAAAAATGAGGATGTTTTTCCAGTCATAAAAGATACATACAGAAGCTCATGGAGCTTAATGAAGCATTTCTCACCTTAGGATTGAGTGCCTTCCTCTGTTTGCCGGTCATAAGGGAACCATAAAATAACAATGATAGAACTCTTTGATTCCTGATCGATATTTTGAACGTAGATATATCTATAATATGAGAGTACTTTGTATTCATCCATGTATCCTTTTAGTCTATTGATTTAGTCATATGAATAGATTCCATTCCCTTGCCCAGAGGAACCGACGGTTATTCATACTCTCTCGGTATCATAATAACAATGTTTCTTAAGGATCCATTCCTCCTATGCTAGAAGATCTTAACTGCAGCAATGAAGTTTTTATTATTCATATGACGTAGTTAGTGATAATACAAAGGTTTTAGAGTATTCTCCTTGCCTATATGGTCAATAGAATTGCATCCGATTGGATTATAAGCTATACGCATTATAATTAGTCTATCGAACCTAGGATTATATGTAATGACTCACCTCTCATTCCTGACATTTGTAACAGTCTATCGAGTCCCTCATCGTATGAATACATTTAACGTGACGTTAGATATAACGTAGGTTTATTGTTGACTCACTTCATCCTATATTTTAAGGTATATAAACAGTGTTTACATGTGTGTTGACGCAGGAAGATGGTATCAAAAGCTATTTTTACTGAAATTAAGTGATCTTAAGAATTTTTACTCAGTCAAGATAAGATGTTCATTCCCCTATCGGACTGAACGTATACTCAATCACATATGAGTGATGACCATGGTGTCAATACGCAGATAGTACTATAACTCAGTCAGGTTAATGTTATGTCTCTAAGTGTAGTGACGTCACGAGGGTAAAATCAATAAATAATTTATATTATTGAATAAGAAATTAAATCAATGATGGAGTTAGCATTTGTTATGAGATATATTGAAAGGGACTCAAGTTGGGACTAATCAAAATTCAATCATGATTTGGATGAAACATCAGACGAATCTTGAATTTTCAAGACATTAAGTATAAGCTATGGTGGCCCACTTCGATAATTGAAGTAGAGGGTATGGGACGAATTCAGGACAAATTTAGTAGTTTCATTGATATTTTGGCTCTTCAAAGATGCGTCCCGCAATCATTTACTCGTATAAGTATTTTTGTGCAATAAAACAATATATTAAACTGCTCCATTAAATAGTTGAAAGACACATTTTTCCACCATATTATCATCAATCCTAGGAAGTTATGAAATATGGGTAATTTATAAGTATAAAACTGTCTTTAAATCGTATTTAAAAATTGATCATATCCTGGTGGGTCCAAAATAAAAGTAAATAAATTTTAATTTAAAAAGTCATATTTACAGCTTATTGACAAAGAGGGTAAGTTCGAATACTAAGTTAGTTATTCAACATTTGAATCCCAGTTTCTCATCAGGGTATATTTTAAATATACCGTTATTATCTGATATTTAGTTCCATATAACATAAGGATCCTCTCACAGTTGCATGGAATTCAAAATGTGTGTTTCATTTTAACAAGAAAATATATATATATATATATATAATATATATAAATATATATATATATATATATATAAAGTACATAATCCAATAATATATTTAATTGAAAGGAAGGATTCTCAATAACTTAGTCTTATAATTAACTTAATTTCATAACCCCTCTTTCTATACATATATTTCTATGCAGTTCATCGACCTTGATTCAATCATTTGTTTTGTACTAGCAAAGACAATCATACTCCTCACTATGTTTTCCATATGCTATGAACAAAATCCTTTGCACCTCTGAATTATTCCACAGTGTCGTCTAGGGGGTAAACTCCATATGACTAATTACACTACATGCCTGCAGAAAGTTTTTTGCTCTTAAATATTATATTTGCACCTCCATTTTTGTTTGTTTGTTTATTTGAATACACAGTTTGGACATACAACTCTTTTACTCTGTATAGTTATTCGAGAGCTTAATCACGAAACTGTATATTCAGAGTACCCATACGCCATTTTAAAATGAACGTGGGAAAAGAATGCGTTTACTACAAACATTGTGCCTGGAAGATATCCTCAGGCAACTTCCTTTTTATAATTGCATAAAATTTCATCAATTATATTGACATAAAAATAAATGTTGGTCGTACTTAGTGAAATGAAATTATATGTATCACAATAAGCATGTCGTCTTCATTTGGAACATCGAAAGGCCACACAACTATTTCCTTGAAGGTCCAAACCCCACAGCCAGTGACCCTCACCAGTATCAAATATGGCAAGGCTTCAAACCCAGCGTCACTGGGCTCTCGGGTCACAACAAATGGATTTGAGTGTTTCTTAAATACCTAAAATGGAAAAAATGTGTTCCGATAGTTACTAATAGGCGATATTACGGTTTCAAAGCTTTGCATCACTTGTTCCTCGGATTCCACATGTCATAATTATGACACATTTTGCTTTCAAACCAACCAATATCAACAGATATCTCGAAATAGAGGCTATTCAATCGAACCATATTGGGATTTAAAAAACGGTTTATCATCACATTAACAAACTTTTAAATGATATTGCTGTATACCAAAATAATTGAAGGATAATGTTTTTCCTCCTCTGGATAACATTATTTATTCTACTATCGTAAATATAATATATAATATTGTAAAAATAAATACTCAAATTACTTAAAAATTAAAACTGAACTGTTGCGTAACTGAAACATACTGTTAATACGAAGTACATGGTCCAACCGAATTCATTAAATATCGGCCTAACTTGTTTTTTCAGGATACGAAATTATTGTTGGAATCCGGCTCCCTCACATATCCGCACATGTAGGCAATTAATAATTATTTATAGAGTAAGTAATGCAGTCCACTTTATTTCATCATCCTTGGGTAATTTCGGGTAACCACGGTATTTATTCTTATTATAAGGATATCTTATATTTTAAACTCCTTTTTATTGTTTTCTCTATGCTTAATTTGATGTAGTAAGTCTATATTTTGAAGTGTACTGATCTGAACAAACATACCTTCTAAAGAAGCTTTTAAAAATCAAGTATTGAAATATATTAAGTAATTTGTTGATATTGAGAAATACTTTTGCTTCATGAAAGTGTGTGTAATCGTCTTATTCCCCAAGAAACATCCTAGCATTTGGCTAGTCATGGATGGAATTTAAAAAAAAAGTTATACAATGTATAAATATATATAAAACTATATAAATCGAACAAATACTAAATATAAATATATAATTAAAAACAAAGGTTTCTTCGACGAAAAAAAAAAACCCTTAAATTTAAAACAAAAATAAATAAAATATTAAAAAACACTATGTCTGCTATATAGCAATACACAGGAGATATTTTAAAACATTAGATTTTGTAGTTATGATGGATAAGCGAGAATTATACATACGTAAAAAACTATAATATATATTTATATATGTATATATATATATAATATATATATATATATATATATATATTCCTTGCAGTTCTACAGGGGCGTTTTACAAAATAAATCCTACTTTGACAAAAATTATAAGAACAAATTTGTAGTTGGATGGATTTCGTAAATAAAATTGTTGTTTACTTAGGTATGATCAGCAAAGAGGGTCTTTGATATTGGATTGATATGATTTGTGTAAAGACAGTTTTTATATCAAATCATATGAAAGGAATAAATAAAATTTGTTTTTGAAAAACTAAAACTAGATTATAAATCAAACATATAAATTGATAATACAAGTTATGGCACTTTAAGTCAAAATAGTATAAACGATTTGTTTTGTCACAGGGCATGGCAATGTATTTAATAAACATGGATGTAATAAACAATTTCTATTTTCTTGTTTACTTATGTATAATCAGCAAAAAGAGTATTTGATATAAAAGTCTACTTGGTTATCCTAGTCAGGAATCCATTTTCACTCCTTGTGCTGAAGAAACAACAACAAAATCAACAATAGACATTATGGTGCATTTTGAAAATAAAAAAATATTTGGAGACCACACCATATACATGCTTTTGTTGACTGCCCTTTAGGTTTATTATGAAAAATGTTTGTGGAATGTGTGTGTGAATGAGGGAGGGTGTCGAAATGGAGAATCAAGCTTCCATTCCATATGGATTCCGTAGATGCAAACGAATTCTCTTAATTTGAAGACGACATAACATAAAATAGGTTTGATGAACTTCATCTAGAATCAGACTGTAAACATATACCTAAAAGCAATTTATTTATAATAAATAATTTACTTTAATCATTCGATAAAGTTGATACTCTCAGACAATTTCATTGTGGTTAAATGATCGGTGGGATTTTGTAGTTCAAATTTGTACTTATAATTTACTTGAACACATCTACACACAGCACACATACACACACACCATTTACATATATATATATATCAGGCTTGTGAACGGAACGCAAAATTGAACGGCGTTCAGCTGAACGCACGTTCAATGAACGGAACGCTTAACGGAACGCAACTTTTTTTTGAACGCTGAACGTTGAACGCAAAAAAAGAGTTTTGCGTTCAGCGTTCAATTTTTTCAAACATTTCTTGGACTTTTTTCGGAAAAAACGTCATCACTTTTTCTGGAGATTCTTTCTAAAAAAAAAAGTCGTCACTTTTTCAATATCTGAACGCTGAACGCTAACGGAACGCTGAACGCAAAAACATTGAACGGAACGCTGAACGGAACGCTAATTTATTTTGAACGCTGAACGGAACACTGAACGCAAAAAAAGTGAACGCTCACAAGCCATATATATATATATTTATATATATATATATCTTCAAATACCCTCATAGACTTTTATACTCTGAATATATGATTGTTCCTAACTTATATTGCATTCTTAATTAATATATTTAGATTTTAGCTTACTTGTAAAGTATGATTTAATTAATTCGGCACATATGCTACTTCTCAATAAATTAATGGAAATTTTCTTGGGCTTCGTGTCTCGTGCATTTTACTAGCTTTAGTCTCTAAGTAAGTCATATTCAATCATTTTTTTAACTCTTAATTCAATGAAAAAAACTACGCATATAAATTACATAGTTAAATATCATAGTCCACGATTAATAATCTAAACTGCAGAGTATTCAGAGTGAAGTCCTTGGATGCAGCCACTTGCCAATAGCAGTCACCCCTCTTTCTCCCAAACACATAATTAAGTACTTTACATCCTCTGAAAAGCAACCACTTGCCTGTAGCGGCCATTTTGTGGCCACAACAGAAAGGTTTCTTCACATTTACTCTCCATTCTTTGATGTCCAATTAACATAAACTATAATAAACTTATAGAAAGCATACGATATAATTGAAAATTAAGATTTGTATTCATCCTTTGTATGTAGACCTTTATATAAAATTGTCCTTGATCAACGTCAAATACATATAAAAACAATTTATATAAAATAGGCAAAATTGCATAAAATATATATAAATAAACATTATAAATGATAGCATTATATTTAATACGTACATTGCCCTATTTTCTCCCACCAAACAACGTGCAGTGTTATCCCTTAATAGCAGTGCCTCCTCTTTCACTCACACACACACCCCAAATTCCCACCAGGACCGGGAAAACCATTGAATTCAATGATTAAGAGTCTTCTAAATCCAGAGGGATATATATCGGACTCCACCTTGAAGCTGCTCATATGGTTGTAATAGTAATAATAAATACAATAATAATAGCCTGTGAATCCGGTTGTGTTTGTCATAAAATAAATAATCATCATATGAATAGTATTTTCTTCGTATATATGTATTTAATGTGAGGCTATCCCCTGCACACGACAAGAAAGAGGAGGGGGGAATAAGGTGATGGTGTGGAGGGGACTTAATCTCTCTCTCTCTCTATCCCTCCCCATGTATATTAAATTACGTGTGAGGATAAAGTTAATAACAAACGCATACAAGGGGGGGGGGGGATAACGCTCTAATCATCATCATCCGATAAACAGGAAAATTGATTAGGATAAATCAGGGGACAGGGACATCCTAGTGACATGGACGAACGGGGACACCTATATATATATCCAGAGTTATTGATGCTTGTGATAACCACAAACCTTTAATACAGAGGTCCTCAACATGGGTTCGAACCATAGAGATATAGAGATAAAGATAGCTTATTACCTTCTATAGCAGAGAAACATCGTTCAGCTGTATTCTGCGCCCAATATAAGCAAAGTAATTTGACCTTCGTCATCGTAAACTGATCATACAGATAGAAAGATTTGTTTATATTGGGCAATATGACGTATTTCTTTGAAGAATCCCATAAGCCCTCTATGTCTTTATATATTTATGGTTTGAACCCAGTCGCTGACCTATACGACGGGATCTGAACTCATGTTGAGGAACTCTGTATTAAAGGATTATGGAGTTAAATTTTAAGGGATTTTATCGGGATGTTTCTATTCTAATCAAAGCCTATTTGCACTGTTTTTGAAACGAACTTTATTTGATTTGCGTATCAGATATGGCTTACAGCCAGACCATGATACTTCACATTACTGGACATTAAAATGGTAACGTAACTTGGATCTCAAGATGTTCCAGACTTTTTTTCTAGTGTTTTTTCCTAATTGACTTCCTTGAATTTTACTTGAATTCCTCTGCTTGAATCTATGCCAGTAACTATTTTAGAGGGGTATCATTAAACTACCTTTGTAATCATATATCTATTGACATAAACAAACGGAGACGCATTTATACATGGGTATTCATTGCTTTTTAACAACAAACCAATCAATTGTGCAATTGACTAAATCATCTATGTTTAAAAGTGTGCTTATTTGATAATACTTTAAAAAATATAACTGACTCGATCCTGTTTATACTTTTGTTTATTTTTTATGGAAAAATTTGTATTCCTTTATATTTCAGCAGTTGTATGAACGTTTTTAGTGTGTAAGGGTTAATTACTGGCGTAATTACTCAACTCTTTCTCAGCTGCTCCAAATAAACCTGTAAAAAATATAAATAGTATAATTATAAGGAACAAACCATCACTCAACAATTTTGAAATTATTTTAAGTATTGTTTTCTATGTTTAAACAGACCAATTCATTAAAATCTATATTAACTCGCTGTATAAAATATTTTTTGGGGCATTGACCCTTCATTTCAATTAAATAATACTTTGTAGCCAAATCAAATAGGCATTTTTTCATTTAATTTAAGTTCTAAACAGTTTCAAAGCAATTGATTGTAAACAAAACATAAATTCTAGATTCGTTTCAATAATCACTCTAACCGTCGGCTTCAAGAATAGTTGTGTGGTTTTTATGTAGATATTTAGTCAATAAGGGAATCCTCAAAGCTGCAATATTCGTGGAATTAAATAATATATATTTGTTAGGGTCGCTCAAACGGACGTAATCAAATAATAGTTTTTATGTCTTAATAGACGGACATTTTTGCTACAGCACAAAAAACATTTTACTGGGCATACATATATATATATATATATTATTAGGTATCACATTAAAAAAAGACATGTCTTTGACCTTTGATTGAAGAAGTTTATGGCCCCAAACGACCCACGAGTTGTCGTTGTTGTTTTAAATATTCTTCTTATCAGCCGCTGTAAACTATACATATATGTTCACGTAATTAAATCCTGCAATCATTCATCATCGGGTTTATTGGGGAGGGAGTCCCTCGGGAACTTCTGGGATTAACTCGTTAACTTCTACACTCATTAGATATTCATGATCGCTATCTGGGATACATCGTCCTCTGTTGACGCATCCCCTTTCCCCCCCCCTCCACAGAGTCACACCAGTGAATGAACAGCTAACGCTATAAGAGAAAGAAAAAAAACCTAAAATTAGACAAACCAAATGATGATTTAATGGCATTTTGTCAGTGAGTCGTTTTTTGTTTATTAAAATAACTCATTACGACGAAATGGAAAAGATGATTGCTATCTGGGTCATTTAAACGTCTCATTGATTCTTCGTGGAAGGATAATCCTCCACCCTGTTCGTGACAGATGTACGGTATATAGACGTATTATCTGTCATATATTATTTATACATTTAAAAAAAATGAAGAAATGTACTTTGTTTAACAAACAATAATAATACTAACACTTATTATTATTATTATATTGCTTTTAAGTGTGTCCCTTTTTAAAGCAGAGACAAGATAACAAAAAAGAAATAGAAGTCAGACCACCCTGGCAAGTGTCGCAAAAAATCCATCCTTTTCTCTCTCACTTTTTTTGGGGGGACAAGGGTATACATACATACAATGGTTCCATGCATATATACATATGAGATTGCAGGAGCAGCTGGAAGCTTACAAAGCACAATAAAGCTGATGGTCTCGGAGTCACTTTACGCTCACTTAAAATACCAAACAAATGTCGTTCGAGTCACCATCATCATATTTTCGGGCTGTGTCAGGCAGGTGGAAGGGGGAGATTTCTTCTTCTTTTTGTGTGTATTATTATTATTTGCTCTTTCAGAGAGAGAGAGGAGTCACTTACTTTGTGTGTGTGACTATTATGTTGTATGGCTATTATTCTTATTGTATTTTGAGTATCTGTTCCACAAAGGACCGTGGATAAAAAACTTCTACGAGGACTACCTAAAGACTAGCCCCCCCCCCCCCCCTCTCTCTCTCTCTCTCTCCACTAAATGGCACTATTAGGTGCTCATTCATAGGAGAATAGATGAAGAAGGAGATAGAGGGAGCCCCCCCCCCCCCCTCTCCTTTGGGTTTAATCAATGACATCCCTAAGCATTGTGAGGGTGCTCATAGGCAAGCAAGCAAGCATTCAGGCACTCAAACCTGATTAGGAACTTTATATTCAGATAGAAAAAAGGGGTTGATTCTCAGGTTTTTTTTGGGTGTACCTAATAGGTAAATAGTTGGGTCCCCTTGTAAGAGTAATTATATTAAGAATAATTAAGGTGAATACAAGCTTTTCATAACATTTTTTAGTATTTTGAATTGATGTTACCTATAAAGAGCTTTGAAAACATGTCCTTTTAATGCTATATGGATCCCTTTTAAGGATGAATTAAAGTTTATAGTGTAAATATAAGTTATTTTATATATATTTGCTTGTTTTTGATATATGAATATAATTTTAGCTATCGGTATAAAGACTATTATAACTGTGGAGGGAAAATAATCGCATTATTTTTCACTTGATGGCGCCAAAAATAATCTTTTTAAAACCTTTCCTCTGAGAATAATTGTAATCAATTAACTTATATACTTCATTTTTTAACCTAAGCATGCTAAACATTATCCTTTACATAAAAAATCAAAAATACTAAGAAAAAGTCTCTAAATTTTAAAATATAAAGGGAAATCAAAATAATATATACATTACTTATCCACCATATTTCAGTCAATGAAATTATATACAGCCTGACAAAATGAATAGAAAGTGACTCCAAACTTCTAAAAACCCATTCATTTTATAAAACTCTCTCTATCTCCTTTTCCTCTCTGTGTAAAATTACTCTTTTCCGACCCTCTAAGTATATACAGGCTTGTTTTTATCATTATTTAAACCAGAGGCACCCCCCCATATTTGGGCATATTGATGTTACGACACATCATTATAAAATACTTTTGACTTAAATAAGAACCCATTTTGAGTCCTCTCCAACAATTTTGTAGAGACTAGCAAATTGTTTTATTTTTTTTCTCCCTTGCTGGTATTAAATAAAAAATACCCTATATTTAGGCTCCGCGCAGTAGTAGTAGTTTATAAGGAGTTGTTTTTCTTGTTGTGCTCTTGGTAATTATTATTTAATATAATAATATAAGTTGCTGGTGCTTGTCTTGAGAAGGCAAGAAACCTCCTTGCAATAATTAAGTTAGGCACGCAAGACTTGAGATATTTTAATTACATACATATATGAGTGTGTGTATATATGTATACTCACCTACAGGAGCTCCTCCTGTGTTTCTCTATGATCCTAGCCGAAAAAAACTGCTTGCTTACATGATGCATGAGATCAGATATCAGGCAATTCTTTTTTGTTTAAAAATAACAGCTCAATTCGTTTATCCTTTTCATATTTACTCACAAGTAAATAAGTCAGAAAGGACGTAGTGCTCTAATTGGTTCTAGGCGCATTTACCGTGCACGCTTTTGCTGTTTTTCTATTTTGTATGTTTCCGGATTCGCCGTAAATGCGAGTGGCCGTATACCTACCTTGCTCTAATTAGCCAGTTAAGGTCCGTTACACTTTTTTTAAATTACAGTCAAGAATATATGAGGAATTGGCTTTAGGATACGTATATTTTTAAAATTTCTTAAGGAAACTCGACTTATTCATGTTTTAAAAGGCCCAATGATGTTGCTTTTTGTCTTATGATGATGATATATATTATTATAGATGATTTCCTTGCATTGTTTTTAGTACAAAAAAATATATATTTATGTTAATTATTTTTACATAGAAGAAGATAATTTAATATATCATCATTTTGATAATAGGGATTTAATATCACCGAGGTCGTAGGTAAATTATAAATATACTCAAAAGCAACGTCTTTAT
Source organism: Caligus rogercresseyi (assembly GCA_013387185.1). NCBI lineage: Eukaryota > Metazoa > Arthropoda > Copepoda > Siphonostomatoida > Caligidae > Caligus > Caligus rogercresseyi. The sequence continues at coordinate 7,701,574 of CP045896.1, forward strand.
TTATTGTGTAAATCTAGAAAGCATCAATGTATATATATATATGAAAAAATGTGTTACAAAGAAACAAAATAAAAAGCTCCAAATATGCATTCCACATACTAAATGTCTTCTAAAAGGGGTGGGATCAAAATTGAAGTTTCTATTTACAAAATTAATCACTAATTCACAATTGTAATTGGACAATATAATAAATATAGTGCATCCTTGATTAATACATATTCTTCAAATAATATATGTTTCTTTTTACATATATGATGCCCACATTTTGGACTTGATATAGTTATTCTGATTTTTAATGGGCATTTTTCTTGTCATGTGTTGGACTCCATTATATCCATTCTTCTATTATAATAAAAACACAACTTGTGCTATAAGCTAAGAGAAGTACATTTATGCAACGATATTTCGGGTATTTTATTAATAGTTGAACTCAACTCGAAGGTTTTAAAGGACAAAAGTCGCATGAAATACTATTTTAGACAAAAGATTCCGTCAGGTGTTATTTTATGATACCTATGTTGTTTTTTTTGAGGAAGGTAGTGTAATATAATTTGAAGAATAAATTACAACTAGTTGGCAAAGAAGAAGTTGAGGCGCGTTCAACTCTCAATGTTGGGGCGCAGGTTCGAATACTCCCGAGAGGGGATGGTCATTTTTGGTCTACCTCATCGATAATATCCTAGGTTCGGTAGACTAATTTTAGTGCTAGTATGATTATTTACAGTCGTCCCTCGCAAAGTCGCGACGGCCCGGATCCACTACACGACCACCGCGATATATATGAGGGTCGCAATGTTGATATATAAATTCTGCCATTGAGATCATATGGGGACGTCTTGCCGTGAAAAAAAGGGAGCCAAGCCGTCGTCCTAAAAGAACTGCGAGATGTCGAGGGCGAAGTAGCGAGGGCCAACTGTATTTCCAGTCGGATGCAGTTCTATCGAGCCAAAGAGGCACAAAAATACAAATTTTGTCTCTTTCAAGCGATCCCCAAACGTTAAAAACTTACTTAGACCCACTTATTGCTTCCAGAAATATTCCTTTGGGATCATTTGTGCTTACAAAACGTAACAAAAGTATTTTAAAGTGAAATAGTTAGTCACATATCACGTCAATCATAAATATTTACTTCTTTGTGCATGGGCATGGGTCAGTTAAACAAAGGACGATGGGATCCCTCTCACATCTATTATCTATTTTCCAATCCTCCCCCCTATGCAAATAGTTGACTATATGTGACTATAGCAATGAGAAAAGAAGAGATCCATCTATGTATATCCATAATACAACTATGAATAAGCCTCATTACAAAAAAAGAAAATGATTCCTAATCTCTGAATTGAGAATATATTTAATTAACGAAATTTAAATATCATTAATTAGCGTTCATTTGCTCAAGCATTTAAGGAATTTGTACGTTGGAGGAGTTATGTCTATATTAATAATAATAATATAAAAATATCAACAAAGAATTACGACATTAGTACATGTATTAGTATTAATAATTACCCTTTGTGTATTCCAGGGCAACCGACCGACTCCCCTTTTATGCTTGACAATATAAATATTAATATCGAAAGGGTAATAATAATAATGTAAAATATTTCTTCATTTATAAGCATAACAATAATATTGAAAATAAAATGAAAAACAATGTCAAAATTGCCTATTATGCATCATGTCTTTAATTACTTAAGAATGCAAAGAACCCAGGAGAAATAAACAATTTTGACAGTGGGCAAATACTATTAATACTTATAGTTTCCAAATCCTCGATTTCCCATTCATTTTTGCTTAATTGTTGAAAATAATAATCTCATTAATGGAATGCTAAAATAATTAACAATATATTTACCCAACATTCTCTATTTATTTATTCTTAATTATGCTTTGAAGAAGATGAAGTCGTACATTAGTTTTGGGTCAACTGATATCGTAAGTAAAATATAAATCTCATTTGACTTAACTTTTCATTTTTCATGATAAAAACATAACATTTAATTTTGTTTTTATTGAGCGGTTCGCGGCTTATGACTTGGCTCAAATTGAAGTTTGTCCCTCCAGACTCCCTCTATTAGTCCACATGAATTTTTGGCAGAAAAAAATACATGTTATTAAGCTAAAGCCCTTATTTTGAGTCATTGAAATTGTAGAAAATATTATGAAGTATGCCAAATAAAATTGATCCCTGTACAGATCATCCTTTAATTTGGGCTGAATAAGTGCTGTTCTTGTTGAGCAATATATGTATAATCCAATATTTATAAGATAAACAAAAAAAACCTTCCATTGTTATTTGAAATATCTGGCTAAGTATCGAATTATAAGTGTTGTTAAAGTATATTTTTCATTTTATGCTTTTTGAGGGGAACATTTTTGAATTCTATAAATTTAGTGGACGTCATAATTTGGCGAGTATTATGGTTAACGTTGCTTTAAGATAAATGTTTATTATCATAAGAGCTATTATTTAATTTTATGTATTTATTACTTTTGGCATTCTATAAATATATTGGAAGTAACGTTAGAATATGGCGAATATTATTGCTGTACTTGCTTTCAGATGAATGTTTATTTTGATAAAGGCAAGTATTTCACTTGATATCCAATATAGGCATTGAGTCACTCTTCCTTCACTCACTAAGAGCAACATTAACAATAATATTCGCCGAATTGTGACGTCATTCTGACTTAATATCTATCATTGACTAAGAACAACACAGACAAAAATATTCGTCGAATTCTGACGTCATTCTGACATAATATCTATTGAAGGCAGGGAATTTAACAATAATATTCCTTACCCTTTGACGTCATATTTAATACATTCAGTCATGTCAATGTTCTTGGATCGAACTTATCTTTTGAACGTGACTTCAGAGTTTTACTTGAATAAAAGTCAGTAAATAACCTAATATTTATGGAGGGCACTACGTCATTGTTCCTCAACTCCCTAAGAATATCATTAATAATAATATTCGTAGACTGAGGCGTGCAAAATTAAAATGGTGCCCTATTTTTAGGCAGCTCCATGTACTTTTTATATTGTTTATAGATTAATCAATGTCCTAAGACCTTTCAACAACAATAATAATAATATATATAAATCAATACGGTGTATCTCTCCCCATCCATAAACGTCATCATTATCCTCAATAATGACTCATCAATTGACACAAATAAGGAAAGTGAGAATGCATTATGATCTCTTTGTCAGCATGATATATGAATAGTATATTATTTGATGATGTTCCTTTTTTACTGAGTCGCCAAGACTTCAACGGTGTGGGAGCGTGACTGCCGAGGAGTGACCCGGAACTAATAAAAAGGGAGCCCGATAATAATGATTTATTAGGATGCGAGCTTGGGGATGACCTAAATGACCATGGGTGCAGGGCTATGTTTGAGGATCTTTAACGGAGGAATTGTTTGTGTAAGTGTGTATTATTTTGAAACATTTCGAGGGTCTCAATACGAGTTTATTGAGTGTACAAATCATAGAGATATAAAGATATATAGAGAGCTTATGGACTCGTCAGAGAAATACGTCATTGTGTCAAGAATATAGCTGAACGACGATGTTTCTCTGCTATTGGAGGGAAGAGAAATACGTCATTGTGTTATGTTTATATCTCTATGATCAGCTTATGATGACGTAGTATCAATTACTTTGTTTGTAGTGGACACACAGAAACAATGGAACGCTGTTTATCTGCTATTGAAGGGAATCAGCTCTCTATATCTTTATAACTCTATGGTACAAATGAGGAAACACTCAGGTTTCAAAAGCATCAATATGCCCATAATGAGGCTTTAAAACAAACATCCCTGGCACTCCGGCTCTACATGCTGGAATAAAATGCCATCACCCAATATTATGAAGGCACGGGATTACTTCCAATGGAACATCAGTTTTCGAGTGTCACAATGATGGAATGTTTCTGTTTCAAAATAGATGTCTATTGATCTGCATGTCACATTTATAGCATATTTAAGGATTACAAACCAATCGCCAGAGGGCTTTACTGCGCGGATTCCATACTTATGTAGTTGTTTTATTGTAGCATATACACATAAAGGTTAATAGTTGCTGATGGAAGCAGCCTTTGTTTACCTAAATGACCAATAGAAGTCATAAAACCTCTAAAAAGGTAAAAACATTATATGTATAAATTTATTTATATACGCTATAGTGAGTGTGTTTTTGTGAAATTGTTGATCTATGATGACTAAATTACGTGATGAATTCCTCTGAAATTCAGTATAATAGAATTAAGGGACTACGTTTTTGGTTATTCTTTGTATTTATCTGCTTTTTCAACAACAAAATATTATGGGTCTTCAATTGTGGAACACAAAATGACTTCTTTATGAAGCATTTACAAATGAACAATGAGATTAAATAAACTTAGGAGATCAAGTCGATGAAATAAACTCCAATTCTTCCATTTGTCGGTTGGCCAAAATAATCAATATAATTAATGACTCTAATGTTACTTTTACAAAAAGTTTAAATATTTTATATGTTGTATTACTATGACATCAAATTCAGTGTCTCTCGTATCTGACACCTTCAAATTACATTCAATTAACCCTTACTCAGTCCGCTATACATTGGGACGAGTTCCATTATGCTGCAGAGTGAAGAAAATGATAAGAGGAAGAATTGGCCGGGGTAAATACGGCCTAGGAAAAAAATCCATTTGTAGTAATTTGCGTCCGAAATTAGGCACATATTTCTTCTAATATCGGTATGCACCCAAAATTAGATCTGTATTCCCCTCAATTACAAATAACATCAGTATGTTCGTTATTTAAGAGAATACGTATTATCTACAGTAATTTGGATGACTCGAACAACAAAGAAAAATTGATCATAAATTTCAAAAATAAAATATTTTATGTAATTATTTTCTTAATTTATATGATAAATAGTATTTGTACAATACTTAAGTGTATTCCATACTTGCCTACCTATGTATTTAGGCCATTTGTTCCATGAGTCATCATTTTCCTTTTCTACCTTGGTCTATTTCTTTCTAGGCCGTATTTTCCTGGTCCATTTTCTTCTGGACACCGAAGAAATTATTGTCATGAAATCATTTATTTAACATCATCAAGGCTTTTTTTGTTGCCCAATTGGTTCGATAGAATTGCATCCGAGTGGATATGTATAAGGATTAAAATTAGTGTTTATTTCCAAGCTTTTCTGGATAAGTTGCTTCACCTTTTTCAAATTTGTTTGTTAACTTATGTACGACAATAATAATAGACAAAGTTATCTTCTCGCTGGTTTTTTTATTTCCTTTCCAATAAATATTAAAACTCTTGTATGACTATTCTGGTTACATATATGCTAAACAACATAAATATGGTTAAGATCCTTGGTTCGTTGGACTACCGTATGAAACTTATGTTTCAACATTTATTTCTACCTTTACAAATGCAAATTCCATGGAACCATATAGGCGAAAGAAATACTTAATATAGCTCTAAGAAAGAATAAAACATGAGACTCATGAATGACTTAAGTAAAAGTATTTTAAATAACTTTCCTTGCGGCAAAGTTTACTTTCACAAGAACTTCTGCATTCTTTGCCCTAATATTATATAAGAATAATGGAGATTCTCCGACTGCCAAAAAGTATCCCCATTAAAGTATTACCTACTATTTTTATATTAGGGTGGCTCTTTAGAAACAGTCCTGAGATCCTATAATTCAAAAGCCTCAGTTCCTTACAGATATAATTGAATGTACTTGGATTTTTTTTGTTAAGATTTCATCTTTGAGCATATGCCGTTAGTATAAACGTTGGTCAAAAGTCACATTTCCCTTTAGGAGTTGAGACAAGGATTTGAACTTGGGTTCAAGGAGATTGAGACATTAGGGATCCGACCAACTACAGAGATCTGAATGTCTTCATTTATTATATATTCTTAACATGTAACTTGCTGAACTGCTCTATGTTTGCTCTAAGAATATAGAATTTGGAATCAAGTGTCATATACATATAAAGAAATACATTTAAAAGTCTATACATTTGAAAAATAGTTTTATCGATCTTCGAACCCTTGAGTATATCGATTATAAAACTTAATTGACAGGCTGAACTTTAACTATTAGCAAGGATTAAGGACTAATAAATAATTATGATTTTGTAGAAATAATAGGTTATTGGTAGGATTGAAACAAGCCTTTGGGTCCCTCAAAAAACTTTATTTCTGTTAAAGCCTACAAACAACATATGTAATCTTTAAAATTGATATTATGAAGCATTTGAATTGACACTCTCGAGTCTTATGATCTTGCTTTGATAGCTTCTTGGCCCACGCTGTGTTACCTACCAAGGGTCTTCCTTACCTACGTATGTACTCTCTTTCTTTAAACTTCCATTTCATTTATTCATACCGTTTAAAAAAGCCTTGATCTAAGAAACGGTTGTTGTTGAATAGCCTATTTGATTGGAAGAGATGGGGCTCAGATAGGCTCTGGCATAATAATAATACAATTATGTTGGTATTCAATGAAGAAAAAACGAACAACGAGGTCTACATAGAGTGTTTGTAAATATTTTCTTCTCAAGTCGTTTGTCCTAACTTTATTATCGTTATTATTATTTACTCAATGATAGCTGAAAGAGAGGAATTTTTATAGGTCTAGAACGGCATTGCTTCAAATGAATAAAGAAATAATTACGTCTATCGTCTAGAAAATTAATTCTGTATCAAGGCACAGACAGATTTGAATTGGTCAGCCTTCTTATACCTTTATATATATATATATATATATATATATATATATATATATATATATATATATATATATATAGTATATATATATATAATAATATATATATATATATACAATATACATATATATATATATAGATAGATAGATAGATAGATAGATAGATAGATAGATAGATAGATAGATAGATATATTGATAGATAGATAGATAGATTCATAGATAGATAGATACATTGTAATTGTGTTATATCTACAATATTTAATTTAACTTTTTGTCTTAGTCAATGAATAATATCTTAATAACTATTTTAGATATTGTTCTTAATCATCTAAACTTTTGAACGAAAATGTTTTTTCGTTATTTTGAAATTTATTCGATTTGATGTATTATAACTTGGCCATCTGTTTTTGGTAGTTAAAGTTCGCATTGGCGAATGGTTTTAACCCCAAAAATGCAATAATTGTGACATGTGGACCGAGTAAGCCTTATTTTGACCCCCAAAGTTTCATAATTTCATATTATGTTTTATTTGTGGTAGATCAAACTACAATAGTGGTGACAGGCTGAGCCTGAGAGCCCCGTGTCACTTTGTTTACAGTCCCGATATGACATAGTTATGGCTGATGAGGGTTCATTTGCGGTGAGTTTGAGATTCAAGGGACTATATAATTACACTTACGCGTAATCCCTCGTAAAATATTATTACAACATGTACCTATGTACATAAAAGATTGACTGCAACACTTTTGTTTAGCCCATACTTATAGACAGCATTAATTAAAGTACAGTTATCACAAAATACGATTTAACTTTTTTGGGTAGTTCGAACTCCAACGCCCACATTTCCTAATTATATCATTACTTATGTATTCAACCTTATCTATGAATAGAGGCGTCTTTCCTCCTTCCAAGCAGTCTTTGACTCTAAAGAAATTAGGCACCCATTCAAACACACTTTTTATTATCATTTGTAGATTTAACTGACATAATTCACAATTACAATTAGGGTTAGAAAGAGTTGGTCTCCTATTACGCATTGTTGCCCAAAGAGAGCCACACTTCAGCCCTAATCAAAGTAGTCAGGGTCCAAGTGGTGTCTATGGAAATTTATTGTGAACTCCAAGGACAGGGTCTTTCTTCTTCGACTCATGGTTGAATATAGATTCTTGTCAGGGAGGTAGGGGGTTCTCTAATGGCTGCAAATTAAGGTGAACCACAAAGGCATTAAGGGACTATTGCTTGCGTGAAAGAGCACATAATGGAACGGAATAGAATGATAGGAACTCAATGTGAGATGTAATTGATAAATACGAAAGGAAAGAAAGAAGAAAGAAAAATTCAAAAAGAAGAGGGAAAATACACACATTTTTTGAATTGTTGGGCTTCCTAGGAATTGAACGAATGATTTGCTTGACATGAGGACTTCAGGTTCTGCATAAATATTTATATACAATATATATATATGTATATATATATGCAACATGGAGCTGAATAGTAGGGTCCTAGTTATATGATCCAGCATAATTATAAGCTGAAAGAGGCACAGACAACCAAAAAAATAATGAGAGAGTGGGATTTCATATTTTTATAAAATATAAATTGTGAGATGTCACCAGCGGACAGTTGGTAAATATGAGTCAATGATGCATAAGAGGGTAACCAAAGAATCAATAGCCTAAGGAAGCAGATATGCAATATAAAATATTATTTAATTGATATTCAGAGTATTTTCAACTACGACTCGGTAGAAATTGTGACTTTTTAACCATCGCACTTATGTTTCTATGAAGAAAAAAAGTTACCTCACTACAAATCTAGAAGAAGCTGTCTGTTTTTTCACACAATTGCAAGGCATTTTCAGAAACTATCTCACAGGTCTACACACCAGCAAAAGGACAAGAGAACTGAACACAAACATGAAACTGATAGGTTTTTATAATATTCAAATTTGAATTTATTTCGGGGCCATTTGATCATCACTAAATGCTGGACTTACATCATGCTTTACCAGTTCCAAATAACAAAACTATAGGATTTAATCAGCTTTCATGACACTATGTTGACATATTAAGCCAAGTTTCATGGATGCATATCACAAAAACGAGAGACAATAAACTGTTTTAAACATCATATTCTTGTTCAGTTGTCCTTGATTAATTAAAAATCAGCTCAATTGGGCCCGGAAGCATTTTGTCTGTTGTCCAGTGTAATCATCCATCTGCTAGCTATTCTTTCAAACTTATTGTATATGTTTATTTGTAGCTTATTATAAATTGTTTTTTAAATTCTACAGACATTAAAAGATATACAAGCACATAAAATATATAATATATGTAAATGATGTTAATAATTAAACATTTTGGTAAAAAATATAATCTATTATTAAATGATACTTTGTATTAGTATAATATATATTTTGTGGAATAAAAATATGTATCATTTACCCACAACTTCTGATTGGCGTCACCTTCTTGTTCATGCAATACGAATTTTAGGGTTTACATCCACATTTCTTCTCTGAAAGTAAAAGGCCATTCTTATAAAGCATTCTAAAGAGGTAGCTTATATAAAAGGATACTCATTAATATTGGTTCATTTAAACACCAATTTTAGACATCATAACTATATGTCTATGTTTCTAAACGTACTGTTCTATACCAACAAAAAAAAAAGTTGGAATTACCCTTAATAAGCTATCATTATTCATATTTTGATAGGCAAATATCGAAAAAACATGACTAAAGCACAGAGACGCCTCATTTTAAAATTACAGCTTTTTCCTTTGTGCAATTTAGTGAGCCGCTAAATTTCTCTTTTATAAAGTAATTACAGGCTGTAGGCTTTGATATCAGTATGTAATTAGCCTGTGTTTTGCGGCAAAAAAAAGCCCGTACATTGGATTGACTTATGTACGGCTCAGTCTTCAATTGTAGGGCCCACCTTCTGTTTTATTTTTCTCTTCTCCATACATGAATTTGAGAGGGAAAATCAATGTAAAATAATAGTGCCATAAAATACATTGTCATTTGTTCATTTATATTTAACTGAATAACTAATAGATTATTTGACCTTTTTGACAAAATGGGGCATGGAAAAGAGAGAGTGTCTTTTTAGAAAAGCCTTTTTTTTGTCTATTTGATATACTCAAAAAATACATTAAATTGATCGAATGAATTCACTTTCTTATTACTATGATAATATTATAATTTTATATGAGTTGTAGATACAAGAAACATAATGGAAAAGGACTAAGGGATTCTCGCCCGAAAAGATTCATTATAAACAATTATTTGAAATACTCAAGTTAAATGGGGAGAACATACTGAGACTGAACGATTGTAAAAGTTCAGCAGGATACATCATTATAGAGTTTAAACCCCCTTAAACGTAATTTCCCATTTCGAAACCATAAGTGGACTCACTTTACTTGAAAACGGCATACAATTTAGCATCAGAGGTCTCGAAAGTGCTCGAGCAGCGCAAACACCTATTGATGTTATTGTAAAAAACGGTTCGGAAATAAACCTACAAGAATTCATAGAAATCATTGAATATGGAAAAATTGTAGGAGGCTTTGAGAGTGTCCCCCACTCTGTTTCAGCTGAGAGCGAAGCAGATGTCCCTTTTTCCAAATTATTTCGCACTATTATGTCAGGAAAAATCAAATTCCGCATAAAGCCCCACAGACGATTACCAATGGTCGTACCGGTTGGAGGCCGTAAGGTTGAATTGATATCCACTCTGCAGCTTGTACAATGCTATAAATGTCTCAGGTTTGGACATACCAAAGTTAAATGCCCTTCTCTTCATAAAGTCACCTACCATGAGTTTAACAAAAACTTTAGGTTAGGGCTTGGACTTCCCACGAAGATAGCGGGTGCTGATGAGCGAATAATTACAGAAGAGGCTGCCCGGCGAGAGGAAGAGGAAGCGGAGGACATGGAGCGATCGCTTGAAGAAGAGCAAACGGAGGACTCAGGACTACATGAAGAAGGAAGACGACCGGATGTAGAACAAAAAACGAAGGATTGTTCTTTGGACCAACAAAACAAATCGAGTGCTGCCAGTGGGGAATATAATTCTAAAAGTGCTAGTGCATGTGAGCTCTCAGTTCTTGATGTTTCTGGGCCGGGGGATTCGAAAAACCATGGGATGAGAGATGATTGGGTTCGAGTCATGCATAGGGGTTCTTCAATCCCAATGAAGAAGAATTACTCTGATCATGAACTAAAGAATAACAAACGGTCATTCAATAGTCCAGAAACCGAATGCAAGAAACGGACGCGAGACAGTGCTTCTAAATCACTTGAAGCCGTCCTATCCCACAAGTAAGATAAACTGTACATTTCATCTTCTTCTACCCACATATGAATTACTACACTCCCTTAAAAAATAACATAACTACAACCCCGTCCAGTGGACTCGAATGTGGATCTGTAAAATGTATTCAAATAAACATGGGGAAACGTGTTACCTGTGCAGCAGAGCTAAACCTTAGACTGTTAGGCAGGTCTAGTAGCCTTGTTTTTATTACAGAACCCCATTTAGCAAGGGGTGGTGTTACTTCCTTTGGTTCTACTGGCTTGTCGCTCTTTACATGTGGCCGACCTAATTCTAGAGCATCAATTGTGTCATCGAATGACCTAATAATTACACAGGTTCCAAAGTACTGTTCGGAGGACTTGGTCGTTTGCACAATGAAAACTACATGTAACAAAAGTTTAGTTATCGCAAGTTATTATGCCGATATCAAAAAGGACGATGTTTGTGGGTTAATTAAACCGCTTGTTGACTACTGCAACAGACACCATAAGCCTCTTTTGGTATGCGGGGATTTCAATGCCAGGAGCCTATTATGGATGGACAATCTAACAAACTCTCGAGGGGAAAAGTTGGAGGAGTTCATGGCCACCTATAACTTGAGTTTACAAAATGTTGGATGTATTCCTACTTTTGTGGGAGGAATGGGACAATCCATAATTGACTTAACTTTAACAAACCGTTGGAGTTCTCACCTTGTATCTAAATGGAGGACGGATCTGGAGTTTTCAGGGTCGGATCACAGATTTTGCCTTTTCGAAATATATGCAAAAAGAACTATTTCTGGTGCACTGAATTTTAAGAATATAGACTGGAACAAATTCACATATACTTTGGAGTCTACTATTTTTCCTGTGGAAACTGGCACATCGGGTTCTGAGTGCATAGATTTAGAAGCTTCGAATATTGCAACTAAAATTATGGAATCCTTGAAAAGCTCATGCAAAATTATGTCTGGAACCATAAGGAAGGCAAATCCATGGTGGAACGATGAACTAAGGGAACAACGGCGAAAGGTTAAATTTCTCCAGCGCAAGAGGCAAATGGACATGTACAGAGTGGAAAAGCAATCATATAAAACTATGATAATTAAAGCAAAGAGGCAGACCTTTAAAGCGTGGGTTAACACTCTTGAAGGTCCAAAGGACATCTCCAGGTTGATGAAGGCCAGATCAAACCATACCAATGCCCGTGTGGGTATTCTGGGCGAAGCCTTTGGAGAAATAGATAGCCTGGAATTACTTTTACGAGAACATTTTCCCAATTTAAAAGAAGTCGACACTACCAGTACGACTCAAAAAGGATTTCTAAAAAAACTGGAGTCTCACACTAAATACTTCAGTGAGGAACTTGTCAGGAGTGCTATTTCTAGCTTAAAGTCTAACAAAAAACCTGGTCCTGACCAAATTCCTTCTCAGGCTTATAAGAACCTACCTAACTCTTTTATTGTTCGCCTAACGAATCTCTACAATCAAGTTTTCCTATCAAGTTATACTCCTAAGTGTTGGAGAACATCAAAGGTGATATTTATACCAAAGCCAGGGAAAAATAATTACTTGGAACCACGATCCTTCCGACCAATCACACTAACCAATGTAGCTCTAAAAATACTGGAACGGATGATACAGTGGAAGGTCCATAGTGAATGTAAATTGGTTTTACCAAATCAGTTTGCTTTTACGAAAGGCAGGTCCACTGATACAGCCATAAGTAAACTGGTTGATTCTTGTGAGAGTAGCTACCATAGACACGAAGAAGCCCTCGTTGTATTCTTGGATATTGAGGGCGCTTTTGATAGAATTGGTTTCAACCATATCCTTGACGCCATGAGGAAATACCAAATACATGAGAAGACAATTCTTTGGTACAAAAATCTACTTGAGGGTAGAATTGTTGTCGCTGAGCTAGGAGGGGAGAGTGTATCTGTAACTCCGACAAGAGGATGTCCTCAAGGGGGGATTCTATCGACTCTGGCATGGAACTTAGCCTTCCAAGAGTGTATGGACCAACTCAAAAGCCCAATTAATATGGTTGCTTATGCAGATGACCTGGCTCTATGTGTAAGAGGTACGGATCGGCAGACTCTCGCCAGTTTAATGCAAGATGCCCTAAATAAACTAACAGATTGGGCCAAAAAAAGAGATACGATCTTTAGCATTAGTAA
>CP045896.1:7714906-7751585 GCA_013387185.1 Caligus rogercresseyi
TATAACGACCGATAACCTGGCCCGGGTCCCGGCTGTTAAAAAAAAAAACCTTTTTTGTATTTTTAAAAATATTCAAAAATGATTCTCTAAAAAAATGTCGTCACTTTCAAAATGACGACGAACGAAATATTACAGTCCCGGCCCGGTGATTTTAGACACGGGTCGGTCGGACGTTTAAAAACAGCCGGGAGTATTTTAAAAATATTTAAAAATTATTTTCTAAAAAAACTTCATGACTCTTTTTTAAAATTACTTTTAAATAATAAAAAATATTTTATAAAAACAAAACTCGTCATTTTCAGAATGACGAAGGAACAAATATATTAAAAGTCCCAGCCCGGCTTGAAAAATTTAAGTCCCGGCCTGGCTCGGGTCCTCTGCGAAAAAAAAGTGTCAAGGTCGTTTCCTGATATATATATATATATATATAAAGGAGTGTTTGCTATATGTAGGTGGACGCTAGCACGGTTTGATTGTATTTTATGTTGTGTGTTGTTTACAGGAAGTATGTGCTAGCATGTAGAAAGAATTATGATTTGGGACCTCGGTTCTGGAGGCCACCATTATAGTATATTAGAGGATTAAAAAATCACTTAGTAAGTAAACACCCTCAAATTTCAGTAGATACAACTTTGTCTTCTACGGGGTCTTTGGTTCGTGATTTAATTATTATTAAAAAATATTTTTGAAAGAATATTTCATTTACTGACTGTTTAAGCAAGAGTAAGAGTATGTTTAATATAAAATAATGTCTATTTGCGAAAGCTTGTCATCTGGTCATTAATTTTTTTTAAAGATTTCTAAAAGTCCTCCTTCATTCAAAATCGCAAATATCAGTACAATACCATCTAAAAATACTGGAAAAGAATCGTGTTTGGATGCAAATAGATAAATTTATTCTATATTTCAAAGCAAAAGAGATTTTAAAAAGACCCTTTTAATATACCAATTTTAGACTTTTATGTTAAACTGTATATTTTACTAAAGATATTACAGTCGTTGGATGTTTAAAAAACATTTCTTCTGCTTATACTAAACAAACAACACAGTTTATAGGATTTTCGTTCGCACTATTAAAACTATTTTTATACGGTTTAGAAGTATTGTTATATATTTGCATATGTTCCATTTTTATGATCTCATTATATCAATAATAATAATAGTAATATTTTATTCAAGGAAGCAGATTTTGATGTCAGGAGAAACAATGATGAGCAGATGGGAGTCGTTGATAGACTGTTTCAATAAGAGGGACATTTGTTTACATATGCGATAATTTTGAACCTTGACAGATTTGAGTGGCAGAAGCAGGGTGAAATGTTGAAATGAGACTTTTATCATAGACATGTATTTTATATTTATTTTGAGAAATAATTTGGGAGTTTTTGGAATCATTATATATATAATATTATATATATATACATATATATATATATAAATATATATAGGTTTATACGAAAATTGTCCACAAATTACCTAAAGTTCGATATTACAAATGTAGCTTAAATGAATGTAACCACAGTAATATTATTTAAAGATTTATTGTGTATTATTAAATTGTCTTTTAATATGTTTGCGAATTTTTTTCCTGTTTCTCGCACAGATAAGGTCAGACTCGATCTTTTTTGTTTGTTGCAAAAAAAAAGGATGATTATATATTAAACTAGTCGTACAATTTTGAAAAGATTTTTATCAAATATTTCAATTATAAAGTGATTGAGTGCATTTGAAAGTTAGAGCATGATTTATAAAACCACTGGATTAAATAGTCAGAGCCACTTTGTTTGTTACTGAATTTCGGTCATTTGTGCATGATTTGTGCGTACACCCGTATATATTAAAGTAATTGTTTGTAAAAATATACGTTTACTATACTTTGATTAAATTTAGACCTATCTTTTTTGATAAAAGTTTGATAATTTTCAAATAGTTAAAAGTTGATGATGAGTACTTCTCTTTGAAATATCAAAGTCCTAATATTTTAGGAGACTCTATTTTCTTTTTCTTCTGCTTATTTAATAACACACACACATATATTATATATATATATATATATATATATATAATATATATATATATATATTATATATATATATATATATATACTCTTTTAAAACTCTAAATCCTTTGAGGATATATATATATAGAATCTTTCGAAAGTCAATATACATATCAAAGTTTATATCTTATTAGGCTTCATTTTCATATTTTACTAAAAGAGTCTCAAATATAAGCTATTTGCACATTTTAGGCGCTCAAAAATGCAAGAAATCTCATAATTCCTTAGTCTCGACATTATTTTTTTCTTTTCTTATTAATCTACTTAATGTATTTTGTACGCTAATAGGCTAACTAATAGGCTTTTGTTTTTAGATTATATATTATTTACCCTTGATAGAGACAGAATACAAATAACTCCCTCTCTTTATACATCATTTTTGAAACTAAGATTCCTCACTTACAAGATGACTTTTCATGACTTTTAATGAGATTTCCCTCTGCTTCTTTCGACTCAAAAGTACTTCATTGTAGTCAATGAATTACAGCTTAACTCTCTTCTCCTTTGTGAGCCATTAATGAACGACTCCACTTTGGTCTACCTAAACCACTTAACACAATTTAAAACATACCAATTAAAGTAATATTCTTTCTTTGCCTTCTTTCTTTTAACACAATGATGTAACTAACGATTTCCTCCTCTATTGAAGAATGACTCCAGCCTACAAAACCCTTGTAAATAATATATATAATTGTACATTTCTTGGCATTCCTATCCTTGACCTCCTTGTGTTTAAATATCTTCCCATGAGTCAAATATAGGTATTATTCCATGATTAGCTACCTTCTATCCATATCTTCTTTTTTGTTTCATAATATCAACAAATCCTTTGACCCATCTGTTCCTTAGAAACAATAAATTCGCGGTCCACAATCAGAAATTGACATTCCGTACATACTTAAAGGATCTCTAAACCTCATACCGAGATTATGACCTTGGTGCAAGAAAGGTAAACTTGTTCCGATCTGCGTCTTTGTGGCTGACTATCTTGAGGGGGTTTAATACCAAAAGAACATCAAAACATCGACTATTGAACTGGAGACATTTGAAATCCTATTCAATTCATTTGTTTATTTATCATGCTTCAACAATATTCACCCATCTTAGATTTTGTAAACAATATTGGAATTATTACCTCCGCCGAAGGAGGTATTGTTTTCACCGGAGTTGGTTTGTTGGTTGTTTGTCAGCAGGATAACTCAAAAAGTACTGAACAGATTCGGATGAAACTTTGTGGAGTTGTTGGAATTGCCAAAAGGAACAAGTGATTAAATTTTGGCATCTCTGAGTGCAGAATTAAGATGCAAAATGAGCTAAATACTAATAAATATTTCAAGTTAGCCTACTCTGCCAATAGATGTCGCTTTGCTGTGAAATCGGGTGCCGGGAGCGTCTTCCTCTCGGAATTTACGTCGAGGGGAACCCTCCCCCGTCCCTCTCCAGCCGCCCCAGTCGTGAAAAATCCGCCTCGGAAGGCTCATAAGGACCCGTGACGGTGGAGGTTTGCACTCTCTGAGTGTATATATGCCTCTAGTTGTATATGTGTCGACTATGATATTCTTAGAACTGCTGAATTTACTTATCAGAATTTGCCCACAAGCAATTAACAGAAGCCCAAAGATCTATAATTCATTTAGCAAATGATTTAATAACTTTGGTTTATCCAGCATTTAATGTTGTACTTGTGTATTTTGTATGAATATTTGTAGTAATCAATTCAACCATACCTAAGAACCATTTAATTTGTAAAGTATTGAGACTGAACAATTGACTTTACAAAATATCTTTTTACTTTTTCTATATATTAAAATATTTTAAATGTTAAATAACCAAGTTTCAAGATAGTTTGTTTATTTGGACTAACTTTTTAGTTAATTAATATGAACTATAATGTTATTATATATTTTGTTATCTTTTTACAAAACTATCGATATATAAAATCCCAATGAGGACTAATCGAATTGCAATTGCAAGTATACATTTACATGGACCTTTCTACTGACTTCCAAGCATGAATAAAAAACAGTTATCATAATTGGCTTGTTAGGATGGGTATTTTTCGTTCATATTCTACCAACTTATTATGCCATGGCCACTAATTGAATTGGACATTCGAACCTTAGCTATAACTTAGGCACACGAACTCCACTCTGCATTTGACCTAGTATATCCCGTAATGTATGCACTTGTGTTTGAACATATATATTAATAATCCATTCTAATTATAGATTGTGCAAAAGTATAATTGTTATTTGATTTATAAATAGGCTAAATTACAGATTTAATTACATTACATTCTTTTATTATGGACATTGTGTGTATTTCATTATTATAATTATAATTATTTCATTACCCTGCAAAAATACTTTAAAATACTTTTAGAGAACTACAGTTATATAGTACAAATTGTTGTTATAGTCTTTCAAATCCTGGAAACAAGCTGTCAGGTTTAATATTAGGTGCAATGTTGACATTTTTTGAATAAAATATCCCTTATTCCTTACTTTTTTATTATCTAAAAGCACTTGGATAAGTCATAATCTAATTATTAAAATGAATGGTTTTTGTACTTTCCTTAAATCTGATGGCTATTTTTATGATGATTGTACAGCTTTTTTTAAAACTACATCGGATTCAAAATAAAAAAATAGATGTCCCAAGTAAATGCATGAGGGTGTTTTGCTATCAACGAAACGGAACCTTTTATATTGTCAGTTGTAGCATATAATAATCCATAATCTATATGTCTATTTTGAGATTTCATATTAAAGGTACACGATTAAGTCGACTCCACTATGGATTCCAAATACTCAGAAAGGTTCGTGAAATTCCGCTGTTGACGTAATTAAGTTATATCTTTTCTAATTTTCAATTTCACAATACAAAAACAACTTTATGAACAATTTTGATCCCAGTGAGAAAAACAAAATATCCTTTACAATATTCAATATGACCATAATTATAATTTTTTATTATTATGATTGTTGCTTTATGCTTTTGTATATACATCTCTTGTCCATTTTTACAGCTAAATTTGATATTTTGGTATTTTATTTATAAATACTTTGAACTGTAATATTTAATATTGTTGTAAAACTTAAAAATTTATTTAATTTTATAGACTATTTTTTATTTGACTAAATTAAGGCCTTGATGGACAACAGAAGTCAATCCGCTGATTCATTTCGTAGTCGGTTCACCAAGTTATATTATCATAATGACGCCTAGGGGTACCAACTGATTAGTGATGACATCAAGAATTGGGCCCAATGATGTCCTTTCCGTGAGTTTATTCCACAATAATATGAGTATTTTGGTTCCTCATCTAAACATATAAATCCAGAAAGTTGTCAACTGTCAAATTATCAATCTTTTTTAGACATAGCCTCAGAATACGACTAGAGTCTTCTCGTTGGTCTTTGGTGAAAGCCACTGCATCAGAAATATGTCCCTTAATCTTTCTCATCTAGATAATGTCTAGATTACCATTTAGCCAGTTATATATCCATTTAGAGCTGTGCAACGGTGATTCTTCTCTGTAGCAACGTACATATATAGCTTCCCTACAGCCACATGCATTATGTAGGACTGGTCGATATTCATCCGGATGTTTACATTTCCTTCGCTATCATTTGACCAAATTCATAAGAATATTGACTAAGCATTTCATCATTCACATCACATGACATGGCGACGATAAGACCTGGATAGGTGCTGGAAACCTCGTTTTACCCACAATGGGAACATCTTCCAGATCACGAGCGATCTACTAGCCGTTTATCCTGTTCATCAATGCATCCAGGCAAAAAATCCTTATTCAAGAGAAAACGAAGTCTGATTATTGCACCTTTCTTCATGGAGGTGAGCAGAGTATCAGACCTGATTAACATCTTTGTCTTCAAGTAAAAGTCAACTGATTCTTAATGATAGCTAAGAGAAGTATAAAGTCGATAGCCAATTAATCGATCGATCCCCTCACAAAAAAAAACATTTTAAACTGATGTAAATGAACATTCTCATTGTTGTAGAAACTGTTTTATACAAACATATACAAATAAAACATTTTTCCAATGACAGCAGTGCATGGAAGTGACAGTTCTTTGATGTTGTGAAAAAACTATCTTTCGAGCATTATCGCAGCCAAGCTTCACTAATTACGATAGTTTGCAAAAAGCCAGAAATCGGAACAGATTAATCCATCTCCCTCTACATACATTCATGCCAATTGTATAAATCTGTCTCACCACCTAAAGGGCAAAAACTCTGGCATCATAGATCTTTTTAAATGATCGTTGAACCGCAAAGATTGGTGACCAGAGTGACCATAGAATTGAACTCATCCTCCTAATCATAACTTCGAACTTTCCTGAGCCTTATCTGACGTGGATTTTAAAGCTAACACAAAAAGATGCCCTTCTCTGGAAGAAACTCTCTAAAAGCCACTTGAAGATATTCCTAATTCAGACTTTAGACCCCATATTCCTCATACCAATACTAAACCTAAAATCAATACATTTTTGGCCTGCCTTACCCCACTCCCTGTTTTCTTAGAGAATGAAGTCATTCTTAATTGTAAAAGTATTTGAAGTAGTAGGTGGTGGTGGTATAACTTATACACGGCTCATTTAACCATCGGAAGCTTATCTATACGCTTATTGGTTTTTAAAAGATAATTCCTCCTTCCCTTTTTTTTCATCATCACATATAAAAGTAGTGAGTGGTGGTACATGAGGAGGATAACACATAGAGTCATGTAAGACTCTATGTAAGACTGAGATGGTTTCACACAATGCTTCCAAGCAGAGGCAGCTGCCTACAAAATGAAAGGAATGTAAAAAGAAAATTGATAAGTCACCCCTCAAAATAATAGTAAATGGACATTTAAAAAGAGATTATTTACATGTAAACGACTTTCAATATATACAAATAAAAAGGAAATTAAATGATTTTCAAGGAGTTTTATTTATAATGGACAAAGTAAAAATGAACTTAACATCTTAACTATTACTACAGCAAGACAAATTACAGTTTCTGCGTCTTTAAGAGTAAGTAATCCACCACATAACTTTTTGCATTTTCTTTCTCTTCTCGCTATCGATCACGATCAACTGTTTTTTTAATAACAACACAAAAAGCAACCCTAGTCAAGGCTTTAGATATATATGGTCTGTGGACAAAGATAACATTTAGGGATTCTTCGATGGTTCTTAGCGGTAAACTCACACATAAATATATATATTTTTTCAATTGAACAATATAAAAATTAATTATTATTACAACCATCAATCGTCGTTGGTAAATAATAATGTTACCTAAAAATTAGCCTATAGTGGTTTAAACAAAAGAATTATGAATGAATTATTTTAACAAAAAAATTAATGACTAATGACCATCGATCGTATACTGAAAAGCCTATATTATGAGGGGAACAAATGTTTCCAACCTCTAATATAAATATTCTTAAACCCTTTGATTGCTATTGAATTAATGCTAAGTTATAATAGAATAAATACATATAATATTAGAAGTTAGAGCGTATCAAATAAATGCTCTTTCAACATTTTATGGAAAATTAAAGGACTGACAAAAGACAATCTCTACAATCGACGGTTTTAAGGCCGATCCCAAGGATCGAGAGTCCTAAGGACTGATCCCAAGGATCGACAGTCCTAAGGACCGACGGTCCTAAGACTGGGCCGAACCGAATAAATTGGGACGGACACAACACTATTCAACCTAAACCGCTCAATAATGAAGGAACGTTTTATATCATAATGCTTTAACTAAAAATATTCCAGCTCCTTGTCAATTTCAATCAAACACATTCTAGCAAGGAGTCCCAGACAGGAGGATTCATAATATATTGTAGAGTAATAATAAACATATTATTGACTTATTGACTAAAGTTCTCATGATGGAAGACATGGAGTGATCCCTGGTTGTTTTGTAAGTGTCCCCTTTTGATTAGCCTTGGCACGCATTGTTTTAATATGACTCTTGTCGTGAAGGAGCGAGGACAGGAGGAGCAATCATTTTAATATAATAATAATACATTAATACACGAGTCTCCAATTAAGTCTATCGAAATAAAAAGTAATACCAAACTTGTCCGACTCTTCATCAGAAGCGTTATTATATCATGATTATCTCAAACACAACCCCTCGTTATTGTTTGTATATGTATACTTGCTATAGAAGTGTTTCCTGACACTGTGTATTAAAGTATATGTAGATTATATATCCTCAAACTTATAATTTTAACAAATTTATATTTTTTAAGGCCACATTTGTTTGAAGTAGATGTGTTACGTGTAATATGTCCAAAACGCCCGACAGAGCGTATACAAGACTTTTTGCCGTAATTAATAACTTTAACATAGATAAGAAAGCCCTATAATTTTATTTCAACAAACAATACTACGTTCAGGGAAATTTAACATCTTGGGCGGTTATTTTTTCGTAATAACTATTTGTTTATTAACTTTTTAACAGTAGTTCTAGATTGATAACTTTAACTGTATGTATTTTTTGAGTAGTTAGGCCCGCAATATAAGATTATTATTCTTTATCTAAAGACTTAATGATAGATGTGTGTTTGATATTTAAATGTGTAATTTAAACTACCGCTATAATTTTTAGAGTTCATTAAAAAAGTATTATGAAAAAATAATACTCCATCTAGGAGTACTAGAAATAAAATCGTTTATTTTTTATTTATTACACTCTTTGCAGTAGCAGATATGAAATAAAAGCTTTTTGTGACAGAAAAAATCCATTCGAACGATGGATATAGCAACTGCTCACACTCGATCATTATCCCATCTGTGTGACAACGTCAAGAATGTATTTGGGATGCTCTTCAAACGACTTTATCGTCACAGTGAAGAACAACAAATCCTCAAAGGTTATAAAATAAACATTTTATTCTTTTCCCCTAGCGTCAATAATTGCTTTATTGCAAGAATATGTGAATAACCCATTAAAATGATTCGAAAATGAAACTTATTGCAGCTTATGGGGATATTATTGTGTATATAAAGAAGATATTCTCCTCTGAGAGTTCAAGTCTCAACAGTAGCCGGGATGAAGTGATGCTTAAAAAAATTCCTGCTCATTTTCTTTAAACCAATTCCATTCTTCAAGGCATACTAGAAACTACATGGAAAGGTGACTTTTGTCGCGTGCCGTAATTATGCAGGACAACTAAATTATACTTATTTATTTAAATGTTTATGTATATATTATATATTTTTCTGTTAAAGTGTTTTACATTCTTATTAAATTAAAATATTCAAATTAAATTTACACTTAATAGCGATCAATTTAAAGAAAAATAAAGGATTTGAAATCATAGAGATATTAAGACATTGAGGGTTTATTGGATTCCTCAGAGGAATACGTTTTTGTGTCCAATAGTAACAAATAATTCTACGATCAGCTTAGGATGACGTAGATCAAATTACTTTGTTTATATTGGGCACAGGCGACAGCTGAACGATTTTTCTCTGCTGGTAAAGGGAAACAGCTCTCTATATTTTTATATCTTTATGGTTGAAATCAGGAACAGAGTGGGAATAATTATCTACCGGGACAATTATGCCCTCGCCGGCCTTATACAGGCCCCAATATGCATTGTGAGGCTGTCAACGGCTGTTTATGTTTATTGAGGCCAGCGGCCTACCAGGAAATCCCGGTACTCCCGCTGGCCACTCCACCCCTGATTGAAATACACAATGTCTCA
The DNA here is from genome assembly GCA_013387185.1 of Caligus rogercresseyi. Classification (NCBI taxonomy): domain Eukaryota; kingdom Metazoa; phylum Arthropoda; class Copepoda; order Siphonostomatoida; family Caligidae; genus Caligus; species Caligus rogercresseyi. Next base: position 7,724,707 of record CP045896.1, read on the forward strand.
CTAAAGAATAAATAACTACTGAAAGGAAGAAGTATCGCTCTTCCATGGTGTTTCTAGTATTCATGGGATGCTTTAACCCTGGTCATAATATGTTGATAATGTGTTCAGGATTCTGGCATCATCCAGGGCATTCTTCTGCTCACGTCTGATTATAATCATCTTCACAGGAGTGACTTAGGAGTCGTCGTCCCTCGTCGTCCCTATCATCTCCCCATATCTTCTTTTTCTCTGCTGACTCGCTTCCTTCTCCTCCCCAAATCATGTTTACACTTTCATAACTATGTATATAGATAGTCCTCCCCCCCCCCTGAATACTAGTTGGTGTAATGATAATAATAATTTATTATTATTATTATTAACGTCCCTGACACGTGGCGAGAAAAATCCAATATTATATGTACATATCTTCTCTTTCTCTCTCTCTTTGATATCATGCAACGATCTAATATATACACAGACACAATATGTATGTTCTCAAACACCGCTCTTCTACCTCTCTTATGGGATTTTGAGTCAGATACTCGTACTCATGTGAAGAAAAGACGTAGTTTACAGAGATGTATCTCGCAAGGAAATGCTGAGTGGAGGAAATGAACATGGAAAAAAATGGTCAAGTAAATGGATCCATTGGAAATACTCAGGTTTATTAATATAGAGATCAGGATCAGGACAATCTTATGAATATTTAATAATATTAGTCTTCTTTTCAGCAATCCTGGAGGACTTATAATTAATTATGTACTGTGGGCAGATCTTGTTCGTGTTTTCCTAAAATAACTAAAGGAAACATGTTTGTGTTTTGACATATATATATTCTTCTTTTATTGTTACCTAACGTCGGCCGTGTGGCCTAATGGATAAGGCATCAGACTTCGGATCTGAGGATTGCAGGTTCGAGTCCTGTCACGGTCGTTTATTTTTCCTTTTCCTTTTTTCTTCCCTTGCTTCTTTTTAAAACGAATAAATAAAATCCACATTCTTTAGTGACTCGTAGTAAATAATCAATAATTAGTTCTTATTATTTGGAAATAAATTCAGAATGAGGTGAAGGAATGCTCAGAAATAGTTTATTTATTTTTGTTTCGTTTGTATTGAGGTCGGCATTCGTACATACATTTTGTGAACTTGGGCATGAAAAGACCAACGTAGAACGTTCCCAAACAATCAGTCTTATGTGTACTATATTTCAAATATATATAAAATTACTATTAGGTTAAAAAAATTATGCAATAGCAATCGACACCAATAGTGTATTTCTTATATTAAAAGTTATATTCATTGCTAGTTCAAGGCACCAACTTTAAATAATAAAATGTCGTCAGTAAGTGCTCAAAGTATTTTGCCAAATAAAAAGATATGACTTATTAATATGAAAATATTCTATGTTGTCATTCATAATGAAACCTCATCAATTTATAATTTTTTATGACGGATCAAAAATATACTGCAGCAATATATTTTGATGGTGTAAGGACAGGCCCGGCGGGATGGGCGGGCCTGAGGGGACCAAGCCCGCCCACCCACTGAGGGACGTGGGCCCGATTTTTATGAATGTGCCAACTGTGCCCCCCATAACAGCTGTAGGGCCCCCCAAAAGCCTGGGCCTGCTGCCAGGCTGTGTAAGGAAAAAGAATACATTACAAATATATTTCTTCCCACTTGTCGGCGTGACGTCATTAAATATTTTAGCAATATGGATGTACCTGATTTTTATATTATATTTGGATACTTTTTATATATAAATCAGTAACAATTTCCTAGAACCACACCTGAGCAATCTTGAAAAAGTCATTTTTGTGTCGGGTAGACCTCGTTGGATAAGTTTTTAGACCGACTTGTTAGGGAAATATTGCTCACGGTATGCAAAAATGTCTCATGTATTCCAAGATCTTGATTATTCAGGCACAAGACAGCTTTTTACGCTTTCCTAATACCAAAGATTATAAAATACTTTATTTCATTTCTTCAGTGAAATGTCAGTGATCCTCAAAATACTAATTTTTGACCAAATTGATATATAAATACTTTATTTCATTTCTTCATTTTTAAGTGAAACGTCAGTGATCATATTATTATTATTTGTGACGTATCAAAATTTTTATACATTGCGTATCAAAAATACAATATATTTTGAGGAAGAATAACATAACTAATATTGTTCTTTCCACTTGCCGGTATGACGTCATTAAAAACCACCGGCAAGCGAAAAGTTCGCTCTCTTGGCAATATATTTGACCAACTACTCGGAGATAATTCCTTTAACTTCTATATCGTCATCATAATCAAGTAAATATCCTTAGCTAAGTATATTGCTTTGCAATAAAACATTAAATGTCTTCCCCTTTTCTGCATATCATCTCCAGCACTCTCCCCAAAAGCCAGGCCAGAGGTTCTTTCTTGATCTTTCTCTCTCTCTCTCTCTCTCTTGCCCAGGAATTTATTTCTTATTTAAATGATGAAGAGCTTGATAGTGCCTCAAAAATGTGATCCCCTGCCTCTAACAAAATATATAACTTATACAGCTATAAAAGACAATGATGATGATGATGTTGAATGACTTTGTCGTCTCTTCCTTGGAGGTCCTCTCTACAAGGAGGCAAGTCTCAGGGGGTGCATAGATGGAAATCAGATCATGGAAAAATAAATAGGATTCTTCTTATTATTACTATCATTCGAGTCGACGACGTTTTTTTCTTGTATAAATTCCAATGTTTTTATCATCAGTTTTTCTGTGTGTGTGTGTGTGTATCATCGATAATAAGAATGAGGTAAAAAAATGATAATTTATTGTCTTGGGCAACTTGATTCTTGGTGGTGATGCAGGTAGTTTAATGAGGTTCCCTTCTAAAAGAGAGTTGAATGCCAGCAGACTGCTGGCTCAACCCTCTTTGTCACTTCATTCATACAAGAGTGACGTCATCAAGTCCACCGACCAAGAAAGTAGTTGAATGCACAAAGAATCAATAAAAAGAAGGATCAATACCCGAGTGTGCAGCTGATGGAAGCCATATTAAGTCCTCTATTATGACGAAATATATACTATAAAAGTCAAAAGCAAAGAGAAGGACATAATTATTATTGTCCCTTGAGCAGTTCAAGTCTAAATCCATAAGAAATAGAAAAAGGGAGAAATAGTGACGCCATTTTGAGGAATATTTTTTTTGTGTTGCAACATAACATAGAGTGACAAAATCTATAGACATTTATTGTAGAATTTCCTTTTTCCATACATAAGTCTAGTGTTTTATCAAGTGGAGAAGTCAAATGATTTTTTTTCTATATAAGTATCCAGCTATTATAGAGATCATATACAAAAGTTTATAAAACAAATACTAATTTCAATTACTGTATTTATTTATGTATTCAGCTTTAACAAATATACAGAAAAAGGAAAATCTTTCATATTAGATTTTTTGGCCTTTACTCTTCAAGAATTGCTTGAATTGTTGTTGGAGTGTCAAGTATAGTTTGACAGATATTCATATATTCACCTATTCATATATGTATGTATTGACGAATAATTTGTAATATATTAGTTATTTCGATATAACGTATATTGTTACAAAATGACCCCTTTGCTCATGGACACGGAGAAAAGTAATTGAAACGGATTGTCGATTTCATACGAAGTCAAAAGAGCGACTTTGTAAGATTACTTTAACTGATGGAGTTCAATTTAGACTCCTGCATTGTATACATATTAATGAAATAAAACTCAGAGAACTCATTAATCTATATAACCCTTGTTTTGTATTCATGAATTTTATATTTTAATGGTATTGTATGAATATCCCAAAAACAAAAATATTAGTCTAAACTGAGAGCCTTAAAAATAGTATTATTTACCTTATAATAAGATTTATTTAAACGTTTTTTTCTATCAGGATTTTTATTGAGGTGTATCTACTTATGCTAAGGAATCCAAAAATACTACTGACAGACCCATCAATAGTCAGTTGGAATAATCATTAACAAAATCGTTAAAATATATATTTTTTCTTTCCCCCTCAAATTCCTTATTTTATATATACAAATAATAACTTTTAATTACTGAGATTCTTAATTTTTACGTGAGTCGATGTTCTATCAACTTTACCTTGTTTGTTTTATATGCAAAATATAACATGATTAAGCGGGTTGGAATATGAAGGCATTGTTGTGTGTGTTTTTGGAGCATGGCTAGAATCAATGTATTAGCTTAAAGTGGGGAAATATCCCCTATTTTCAGTTCTAGAGGAAAATGAATCACTAAAAATCATTATAATCACACTGATAAGTTATGATATAACTCACTTATTTGTATACAACTCTATCGAAACACGAAATTTTCGCTGTGATCATTAGAAATAATCTATTTTTATCCATTTTCAACTATTTTAACTAAGATTTCAGCTCTCTATTTCACTGATTTGTGAATATATATTCGAATATTATTCATATCATGAGAAACTTGACTTATTGTTTAATATACGTAGATGTTTGTTGACTGGATACATAGTAAACTAGAGACTAGGACAAAACCTTTTCAAAGGGAAGAGTATACAAATTTTAGTTCACCAAACCAGTATTCTTTTTTGGGTTGATTGACTCGACTTCTTTATGTGTCTGCCACCTCTATGTATACCAACGTAATCAAAGAGATTAGCAATGTGATCAAAAATATCTGGTAGCCGGCCGGAACGTGGGATGAGGCCATGGAAGGAAAGGCAGTGACGTCATATCTCAGATATACATACATAAGGGTGTTTGAACTGATACTGTAAGTCTGAGGAATGTCGTCGGTGCCTCGCATCACTTTACGCACCGTCTGGTACCTGCATTTAATCCTGGAAATTTCATAAACCTTTTATAAATTGCGTATATATTTCTTTATACATTAGTGTGTTGTCTCCATGTCTGACGGCCTCCAAGAGGACAGAAACTAGGGAAATGTATGTTCTAGGATGATCGCAGTCGACAATCCGATACTTTGCCGACCAGTTCGTGTATACATCAATACTACATTGAAAGATACTTTTATACATTGATTACTAGTCTTATAGTGATAACCATTTTTCTAGAAAAAAATACATTTTAAATCGTATTTTTATATTTTCATTTACCAAATAACTAAATAAAAGTGAAGAACAATTACTACAGCGATATATTTACTAACAAAAGACTTGACTTACATACCGAAACTTGAGTTTTGCATGAAAGAATATTATGTTCTTGATAAAAAATAAATTTCGGGGTAGAATAAGATAATTTTCTCATTTGATATCGACTTAATATAGAAGAAATAAAACTGAATCTCAAAGTTCCAAACTTCACGAAAATGGTTTAAGGCCAAATGAAACCTTCAAATATTTTACAGTCATCAACATTACCTAACCATAAGAACCAAATGACTGCAATTGCTCGAATTGGACTCTTCAACAATTAACCCAATCTGAAGTTGCTTAATAGGATATGAACTTGAAGTGTTCCAAAACATAAATTTTAGACTAAACAGTTGATAACACCTGATAGTAAGCGCCAGGACAATTCCCTAGCCCTTACACTATGATTTTATAATGCAGCCTCCTGATATTACACACACACACATAAATAACTATGTACACACGTTATATATGCTTATAGAGACATAACCAATCCTGGCCCTTATACTAGCCGTAATCATAATTTATTATTAAAGAATTCAACAAGAGCTCTTCTTCCTCACGCAAATTCGTGTTACACACATACACACTTAGTTCTAGTTTCATGCACTTAGGGAGTTATTTATTATTATTATTATTCCAAAAAGAGTTACAAACACTTTCAAATTAATTATAATACTCTTACAATATGACTGACTGAAATATGTGTTCTCTTCACATAAATATATATGTATGTATGTGTTTAGTAAAGCATGCTTTGAATAATTGTGAACGTAGAGAGATTCATTGATCACACAATATAAGAAGTAAAAAAGTAACCAAATGTACTCTCTGTAACGCCTTTGCGTCAAATTTGTCATTTGAACTGGCCTAGTTACACGTCCATTTCTACATACAATTCTTCCCTTCAAAGTCTCTCTCCTTCTTCAAACCACCATTAACTTCAAGAAACAAACACACACACACACACAGACCATTACCTCCTGTCACAATTTATTTATGTTTCTTGATGATATCAGGATCTTACAGAGAATCCGGCTAGCTTATATATATTTTGACTGACAACCGTGGCTTGAATGAAATAACCAACAACTGCCTAGAAAGTAATATGATGATTCGCAACGTCCTTTATTATATTTTTTGCGTGTGAGTCTTTAAACAAGTTTATTTATTTATTTACAAACACAATTATTTTTTTTGTAAGGGAGGTCCATCATCAAAGAAAGGAACCCGCGGGGTTCCCTGTAATTGCCAATTTGCTTGCCTTGAGCCAGGGGCAATTATGTTTAACTCAGAGTTTAGCTTCAATATCAAGGGTTGAAGAGGTTATTATTTGGTCTGAAGTGACTCTCTTTCTCTCTCTCTCTTGGCAATGGAAAAGAAGAAGAAGAAGAAATGGTTGATATGGTTGGTGGTGGTGGGGGGGGGGGGGGATTCATAAAGTTTAATCAAAGCCTTCCACCCTTGCATGTTTGCCCTGAACGATAGACCACGTATTACGTCCTAATGAAACATACACACACAGAGAGAGGGCTAATTATTATTAAAAATAATTAAATCATATCCAGGGCAGTTCCTGGTGGTTATTATTATTATTATTATGAACTCTATTTCATATCCCTTCTCTCATTATTATTATTCTTTCATACATAATAAACAACAGAACAGAAACTTTTAAAGTGGCATATTATTATTATTTAATGTTCATTCCAGTTATTTTATGTATGTATATATAATATAAGATGGACAACCATATCATTGAGCAGTGTCCCTTTGAGTTAAATCACAGTAGCACTGTGTTAAAAATCTTTGACTGATGTATTATTTCAAGGTAAAATCATTCCCTGTTTAATTATGATTTCAACTTATACTATTACTGTTTTGACTGAACTATGAATGTGACGTCACATATTTTAGAGCAAAGTTTAGAGGAAGGTTGTTTCTTATTTATACATAAAGATCCCTAATTATCCGTGTGAGGTCAGCCACGGTGTAGCTTCACTGGCTAACGCTAGAAGAACTCTTGAAACGGAGGGATGACCTGTTTTTAATATGTTGAATTTTTCTGTGTTGCTTCTAATTGTAATGTATAAAAGACGGCTGCAGCAGAACGACCATTATTAGGAACTTACTTGCGAAATAATGGAATGGATTGGTTTCCATTCTTTTTGTATGCTTTAAAACATACTTAAAGATGTCACAGACAGTCGACCACTTCATCAACGGATATTCTCACTAAGCCAAGGAAGAAGAATATGCCAAATATATGAAGTCGATTACAATCCAATTTTGAAATAAAATGGAAAAATTAAAGACTCATTAAGATTTATAAATTATTATTATTATATTCCTTAATAGTACAAATACCCCTTTTACAGACTTGTTGACGTTTTCGTTCACCAAAAGTTATCGTTCGTCGTTCATGTTCGTTTTAAGATTGAATCGTCGTCATTCTGAAAAAAATTGACGACGGGAAATTTTTCCCATGACAAGAAAAATCTTTATCTTTTTTTTTGGTGTCAAAAACGAACCACAGGAATTTTTTTGTTGTCGTTCGTCAATTTTTTTGTCGTTTGTCGTTCATCGTTCGTCGTTCGCGAATGATGATTGATTACAAATGAACGACAAATCAACAAGTCTGCCCTTTTGTATTCATACAGATTTGACCTGTACCTACTTTGGCTATAGTCAGGATTTTTTAATAAATAAATTACAGAGGCGTAAATAGTTGCAAATGAAGCCATCATGTACCCTTCAGCTTAACTCAGAAAAACAGGGTTTATGGTAAGGCAGTATTTCTGAATTTTGATAATCTGACTGATGAACGAAATAATATATTCTCCATTATACAATTCATTACATCATTAAAAAACCCGCAATGGAATGGATTTCCTTATAAGTCAGAATGTATACATAAATGCCTGACTTATAGTCCGGCCAAAATGCGTGGGCTGCCTTAAGCACTTCTTGTTTTAAATTAGATTCTCATACATCACATCGAGGCTAACTTAATGATTGTTAAAGAATGTGGATTCACGCCTTAGAGATTGTGAGCGAATTCCGTGGTTTTGTACATTGAGGGAGTCAATTGGATTATATCTAATACAAATCTGTTTTGTCTTTATGGATATTGATGCTATGATGGATCGGGGCCAAGGTAAATGTGAGGATTCGTGGATGTATTAGTTGGAGCTTATTCCATTTGGTTTAACGTCTTAGGACATAAACGTTAAGTATTAATAATGAGCCAAAATTACAAACGTGGATCGATACTTTTCTTCATTTTTGGAGAAAGCAATATTTTCTTACAGCCTTAATTAGAAAACAGACACTAGTATTTTTAAATTGTAATTTATAATTCTTGGTTCATGATTAAGTAATTGACTTTGATATTTAAACATTTGTACATTGTTAATTGTTAAATTGTTGATTTGATTTTTTTTGTCGAGTAAAGTTTGAAAGAAGAATGTTATATTTTTTAATGTGTTGTTACTATTCTAAGAAAGCTTCTTAACAAAAATAATTATAATTCGCGGTTTTAAATTAAAAAAAGCATCCAAAACCGAAAAACTAAATTACTAAAATATTAAGAAAACCTGCTTGGTATATTATGAGGTGTTATGTTTTCTAGATGATATCAATTAAATTACACTTTAAGTTATATTATTTATAGTCTACAGCTTTGGTAAATCATTTGATGATAATAATTATATAAATAATTATTTCATTTCCTCGAGATAAATTAAACAATCATATCTTCCAAGGGCCCTTATATATATATATATATATATATATATATATATATATATATATATATATATATATATATCCGAGATGGTTCTACCGAACGATTATTAGTATTTTGAACGATCAGTACACCTGGTGATATATTTGTTCTCCAACACTGGTATTTTCTTGTTAACAATAAACAGGTAAATACAAATATCGATTTCATAATTTCTGTCGACTAATAGCTATAGATTGAAAACTGGGTGCATTCTTACCAGAGTCTTGATTTCTAGACAATAAATCGTACCCACAAGGAGAAGAAATTCCAGAATCCGTAATTTCCAATCCCTCCCCCTCAGATAGTTTTATTTCAGAATGTTGAATAAGGATACTTGAAATCACTCTATACCGTCTTTATTCGGTAGACATGTGAAAATTTAACGATCTACGCTTGTTATAGACATACAATACTGAGTGGTAGCTCCGTAAAAATAAAGTAGTCAGTCATCGTTAATACTTTACAATGATCAAAACAAGACCTATCATTACAATCGTCAGTGGTTAAAGTGTCTCTTTAGAAACATCTATAACCCAAAAATAACAAACAACGAAAAATAACAAATTATCAAGTCTTAAACACAAACTCTGCAAAAATAGTCCACTATCAACATTAAAATACATGTCAACCAACAGTACTGACAAAAAGACGAATCCCTAAAAAAGCCTCTCTCTTGAAATTCGTGTACTGTGTGAAAAAGTTTTAAAAAAATCCTCCCAAATAAAGTCATTAAGAAACCCTCTCACCTCAAAGGATTATTCTTCAGTCCCTAATTGAAGCCTCTTTACGTAGGGGGCAAATCCCAAGACGCCTCCTCATACTATATTTAACAAGCAGTTGCAAAAGGTATGAAGACCCCAATAACCTACCTTTAGGGCCTCAGGCAGCTTCTTTCTAACCCTTTACCCATTCAAATAAGTACCAGTGTTGGCGGCTGATTTTATTATTGTTGGTCTTGTTTATCCAGAGTTCATTATGAAGTAATTAAAGAAAGAAAAGAGACTCCCGATTTAATTATTATTAAACTATAACTAACTAAGGTACCTTTAATAGGAGTAAACTCCGAAAAGGGAAAGAAACTCTTCTTTTCTTTCTATGAAAGAAAATCTATCCTCCCGGTTTTCTTAAGTTAAAACTGTAGGTTTTTTTTCTCTCTCTCTCTCTCTCTATTCTTTTGAAACAAAGTTAATTAAAATTTCAATCTTGATATTATTAATAACAACAACATCCCAGAAGAAGAAGAGTAAAAAACTTGTTATTATTTTTTGACGCGTGAGTAACAAAATAACTGAAAGTATTATTATTATTATGTTATAATGGGAAGATTGTATTTGAATGGTTATTTCTTTAGACACAACTATATATAGCCTTGTAGTTGTTAATAATCATATTCAACCTATTAAAAGTTTTGATTAGAAGGCTCCCCACTCATTAGAGATCCCCACGACTACTACTGGCTTGTTGACAATGATTTATGTGGGCAGTCGTGGCCGGAAATATAAGGGATCCTCTGGGTCCACCTTTCGCCCACATTCACTGAGGTGTCATGAATATTTAATCAGTTCTTAAAATAATGGATTAATGTATTCAATGCTTCAAGCTAAAATAACCTCATTATATTAACAAAATGCGGGAAAGAGCGGTGCCCTAAAAAAAGAAGAAGTGCCCAAATATGGACTACTACTACTGACCCATGGATGAATGGAATTTTTGGAAGGTAAAAGCCAAGGCTGTAGAAAATTTAAAACAATCTTAAGAATTAATTATTATTATCATTATTACTATGTGGCATGAACAAAAGGCGTTTCTTTGAAGATTATTTAAGGAGAAAAGAGATGATCAAAGCAGAGATAAAAAGTTTTTTTTGTATTGCCTCAAGGCTTTCTATTTAGGCAAATGGATGCGCATACTGTACAACGTTCAGCTGTCGAAACCAGTTGAGATCCTTTAAGAAAACTAATCTTCATGATACTATATGGCATCTATTGGTGTTTTTTAATTGTACCATTGGCAGGCACAAATAAATAATAATAGTACTATGACATATAAGACTGTATATATATTTATTAAGAAACTTTGTTGTTTATGTGGTTGCCAGGATACGTATCGCCGAATAGTACTAACTTATCAGGACATATCTTAGTCAAGAAAGTAAGATATTTGGTGTGTAAGGAAACATATTGCTTCTTATGTTTCTTGTTTGTTTGTTTGTTTAGCTCCTAGATTGGACCCACCTCACCGGAACTTAATCCGGTATCAGCCGGTAGTGAACCTATCTAGGCGCTTTCTTTATTATTACAAATTAGTTTATCAATATTCATACATTTAAATGCTTTAAAAATAAAATCTTCGAAGGCTAAACGTCGCTCCCCGATCTCTCCCTCAAGGGAAATAATTTTTTGCCTTGTCGACGGACAATCAAAGATAAGATGGTACGGGGTTTTCTTCTTCTTCCTCGCAGAGTCGGCAAATTGGGTTATGACCTTTCCCATCTTGTAGAGATGTCTGTTGAGGCCAATATGTCCACTGATCATTCCAACGATGACGCAGATTTGAGCTCGTTTGTATTTAAAAATCTTACTTCCGATGTAGGGATTTGGTATGAAGAGTTTAGACTGGCGACAAGTGCTCATCGCACGCCATGCAGTCCTCCATTCCTTCAAGGTTGCTTGCCTGAGGGCATTTTTTGTTTGTCGCATTGATATTGGCACAGAAACAGGCGTGCCCCTCCTAGCACCGTCTTTAGCTAAAGCGTCGGCATACTCGTTTCCAGTATTGTTGTCGTGTCCCTTTATCCATCCGACCGTGATTTTGCATGTCGATCTGCTTAGAACGTTTTTGCAAGCGATAATTTCAGCTGATGCGAGTTCACCTGGCCTCATGTCCAGACTATAGATGGCAGATAGGCTGTCGGATAAGATTAATAATCTTTTCCCCTCGACTTTTTCACCTCGGAGATTACTGGCGAGATTTCTTATAGCCTCCACCTCGGCTTGGTAGACTGTGTTTATTGCCTTGAGCTTCAAGGTTCTCTGGTCAAGAACAATATCGCCTCTCGTCAGAGCCCATCCAGCACCAGTCTGACCATCGATTTTAGACCCGTCGGTGTAACCTACGAGATCAAAGTCATGAATGCACCATACGTGTTTGACTTCGTAGCCCAGAGTTTCAGACCAGAAAGGTACAAAAGGAGGAGGAGTTGGGATATCATTGACTTTTATATATTTATCAAGATATTGTTGGTGTCCTCTACTCAAATGGTCGAACCATTTCAATGGGTGTTCAATTTTAGTCTGAATTCTGACCAGGCATGCACGCTCCATTATATAAAGATGTAGAGGGATTAACCCACAGAGTACCTCCATTGTGGCCGTTGGTGTGGACCTCATTGACCCAGTAATACTCATGAGACCAAGCCGTTGTAGTTTGCAGAGCTCTCTTTTTAGATAAACACTCGTCATAAGTTTTGGTGCAAAAGTAATAGCGCCGTAACTCACAATAGACCTTACGTACGCTACGTAGATCCATCTAGACTTGAGTGGGCTAAGTCCCCAATCTGATCCAACAAAAGCTTTTAGGGCAAAGAGGTTCCTTTTGGCCTTGGAAATGGCATATTCTATGTGCTTTTTCCACTTCAAGTTATCGTCAATTATTAAACCGAGATACTTAAACGTTCGCACCCTTTCGATTTCTATTCCAGACAGGTGTAGGGAAATATGCATACCTTTTCTTCGTTTGGAAAAAAGCATATATTTAGTTTTACTAATGCTAAAGATAGTATCTCTTTTTTTGGCCCAATCTGTTAGTTTATTTAGGGCATCTTGCATTAAACTGGCGAGAGTCTGCCGATCCGTACCTCTTACACATAGAGCCAGGTCATCTGCATAAGCAACCATATTAATTGGGCTTTTGAGTTGGTCCATACACTCTTGGAAGGCTAAGTTCCATGCCAGAGTCGATAGAATCCCCCCTTGAGGACATCCTCTTGTCGGAGTTACAGATACACTCTCCCCTCCTAGCTCAGCGACAACAATTCTACCCTCAAGTAGATTTTTGTACCAAAGAATTGTCTTCTCATGTATTTGGTATTTCCTCATGGCGTCAAGGATATGGTTGAAACCAATTCTATCAAAAGCGCCCTCAATATCCAAGAATACAACGAGGGCTTCTTCGTGTCTATGGTAGCTACTCTCACAAGAATCAACCAGTTTACTTATGGCTGTATCAGTGGACCTGCCTTTCGTAAAAGCAAACTGATTTGGTAAAACCAATTTACATTCACTATGGACCTTCCACTGTATCATCCGTTCCAGTATTTTTAGAGCTACATTGGTTAGTGTGATTGGTCGGAAGGATCGTGGTTCCAAATAATTATTTTTCCCTGGCTTTGGTATAAATATCACCTTTGATGTTCTCCAACACTTAGGAGTATAACTTGATAGGAAAACTTGATTGTAGAGATTCGTTAGGCGAACAATAAAAGAGTTAGGCAGGTTCTTATAAGCCTGAGAAGGAATTTGGTCAGGACCAGGTTTTTTGTTAGACTTTAAGCTAGAAATAGCACTCCTGACAAGTTCCTCACTGAAGTATTTAGTGTGAGACTCCAGTTTTTTTAGAAATCCTTTTTGAGTCGTACTGGTAGTGTCGACTTCTTTTAAATTGGGAAAATGTTCTCGTAAAAGTAATTCCAGGCTATCTATTTCTCCAAAGGCTTCGCCCAGAATACCCACACGGGCATTGGTATGGTTTGATCTGGCCTTCATCAACCTGGAGATGTCCTTTGGACCTTCAAGAGTGTTAACCCACGCTTTAAAGGTCTGCCTCTTTGCTTTAATTATCATAGTTTTATATGATTGCTTTTCCACTCTGTACATGTCCATTTGCCTCTTGCGCTGGAGAAATTTAACCTTTCGCCGTTGTTCCCTTAGTTCATCGTTCCACCATGGATTTGCCTTCCTTATGGTTCCAGACATAATTTTGCATGAGCTTTTCAAGGATTCCATAATTTTAGTTGCAATATTCGAAGCTTCTAAATCTATGCACTCAGAACCCGATGTGCCAGTTTCCACAGGAAAAATAGTAGACTCCAAAGTATATGTGAATTTGTTCCAGTCTATATTCTTAAAATTCAGTGCACCAGAAATAGTTCTTTTTGCATATATTTCGAAAAGGCAAAATCTGTGATCCGACCCTGAAAACTCCAGATCCGTCCTCCATTTAGATACAAGGTGAGAACTCCAACGGTTTGTTAAAGTTAAGTCAATTATGGATTGTCCCATTCCTCCCACAAAAGTAGGAATACATCCAACATTTTGTAAACTCAAGTTATAGGTGGCCATGAACTCCTCCAACTTTTCCCCTCGAGAGTTTGTTAGATTGTCCATCCATAATAGGCTCCTGGCATTGAAATCCCCGCATATCAAAAGAGGCTTATGGTGTCTGTTGCAGTAGTCAACAAGCGGTTTAATTAACCCACAAACATCGTCCTTTTTGATATCGGCATAATAACTTGCGATAACTAAACTTTTGTTACATGTAGTTTTCATTGTGCAAACGACCAAGTCCTCCGAACAGTACTTTGGAACCTGTGTAATTATTAGGTCATTCGATGATACAATTGATGCTCTAGAATTAGGTCGGCCACATGTAAAGAGCGACAACCAGTAGAACCAAAGGAAGTAACACCACCCCTTGCTAAATGGGGTTCTGTAATAAAAACGAGGCTACTAGACCTGCCTAACAGTCTAAGGTTTAGCTCTGCTGCACAGGTAACACGTTTCCCCATGTTTATTTGAATACATTTTACAGATCCACATTCGAGTCCACTGGACGGGGTTGTAGTTATGTTATTTTTTAAGGGAGTGTAGTAATTCATATGTGGGTAGAAGAAGATGAAATGTACAGTTTATCTTACTTGTGGGATAGGACGGCTTCAAGTGATTTAGAAGCACTGTCTCGCGTCCGTTTCTTGCATTCGGTTTCTGGACTATTGAATGACCGTTTGTTATTCTTTAGTTCATGATCAGAGTAATTCTTCTTCATTGGGATTGAAGAACCCCTATGCATGACTCGAACCCAATCATCTCTCATCCCATGGTTTTTCGAATCCCCCGGCCCAGAAACATCAAGAACTGAGAGCTCACATGCACTAGCACTTTTAGAATTATATTCCCCACTGGCAGCACTCGATTTGTTTTGTTGGTCCAAAGAACAATCCTTCGTTTTTTGTTCTACATCCGGTCGTCTTCCTTCTTCATGTAGTCCTGAGTCCTCCGTTTGCTCTTCTTCAAGCGATCGCTCCATGTCCTCCGCTTCCTCTTCCTCTCGCCGGGCAGCCCCTTCTGTAATTATTCGCTCATCAGCACCCGCTATCTTCGTGGGAAGTCCAAGCCCTAACCTAAAGTTTTTGTTAAACTCATGGTAGGTGACTTTATGAAGAGAAGGGCATTTAACTTTGGTATGTCCAAACCTGAGACATTTATAGCATTGTACAAGCTGCAGAGTGGATATCAATTCAACCTTACGGCCTCCAACCGGTACGACCATTGGTAATCGTCTGTGGGGCTTTATGCGGAATTTGATTTTTCCTGACATAATAGTGCGAAATAATTTGGAAAAAGGGACATCTGCTTCGCTCTCAGCTGAAACAGAGTGGGGGACACTCTCAAAGCCTCCTACAATTTTTCCATATTCAATGATTTCTTTGAATTCTTGTAGGTTTATTTCCGAACCGTTTTTTACAATAACATCAATAGGTGTTTGCGCTGCTCGAGCACTTTCGAGACCTCTGATGCTAAATTGTATGCCGTTTTCAAGTAAAGTGAGTCCACTTATGGTTTCGAAATGGGAAATTACGTTTAAGGGGGTTTTAAACTCTATAATGATGTATCCTGCTGAACTTTTACAATCGTTCAGTCTCAGTATGTTCTCCCCATTTAACTTGAGTATTTCAAATAATTGTTTATAATGAATCATTTCGGGCGAGAATCCCCTTAGTCCTTTTCCATTATGTTTCTTGTATCTACAAATCATATAAAATTATAATATTATTCATAGTAATAAGAAAGTGAATTCATTCGATCAATTTATGTATTTTTTGAGTATATCAAATAGACAAAAAAAGGCTTTTCTAAAAAGACACTCTCTCTTTCCATGCCCCATTTTCGTCAAAAAGGTCAAATAATCTATTAGTTATTCAGTTAAATATAAATGAACAAATGACAATGTATTTTATGGCACTATTATTTACATTGATTTTCCCTCTCAAATTCATGTATGGAGAAGAGAAAAATAAAACAGAAGGTGGGCCCTACAATTGAAGACTGAGCCGTACATAAGTCAAATCCAATGTACGGGCTTTTTTTTGCCGCAAAACACAGGCTAATTACATACTGATATCAAAGCCTACAGCCTGTAATTACTTTATAAAGAGAAATTTAGCGGCTCACTAATTGCACAAAGGAAAAAGCTGTAATTTTAAAATGAGGCGTCTCTGTGCTTTAGTCATGTTTTTTCGATATTTGCCTATCAAAATATGAATAATGATAGCTTATTAAGGGTAATTCCAACTTTTTTTTTGTTGGTATAGAACAGTACGTTTAGAAACATAGACATATAGTTATGATGTCTAAAATTGGTGTTTAAATGAACCAATATTAATGAGTATCCTTTTATATAAGCTACCTCTTTAGAATGCTTTTATAAGAATGGCCTTTTACTTTCAGAGAAGAAATGTGGATGTAACCCTAAAATTCGTATTGCATGAACAAGAAGGTGACGCCAATCAGAAGTTGTGGGTAAATGATACATATTTTATTTCCACAAAATATATATTATACTAATACAAAGTATCATTTAATAATAGATTATATTTTTTACCAAAATGTTTAATTATTAACATCATTACATATATTATATATTTTGTGTTTCTGTATATCTTTAATGTCTGTAGAATTTAAAAAACAATTTATAATAAGCTACAAATAAACATATACAATAAGTTTGAAAGAATAGCTAGCAGATGGATGATTACACTGGACAACAGACAAAATGCTTCGGGCCCAATTGAGCTGATTTTTAATTAATCAAGACAACTGAACAAGAATATGATGTTTAAAACAGTTTATTGTCTCTCGTTTTTGTGATATGCATCCATGAAACTTGGCTTAATATGTCAACATAGTGTCATGAAAGCTGATTAAATCCCTATAGTTTTGTTATTTGGAACTGTAAAGCATGATGTAAGTCCAGCATTTAGTGATGATCAATGGCCCCGAAATAAATTCAAATTTGAATATTATAAAAACCTATCAGTTTCATGTTTGTGTTCAGTTCTCTTGTCCTTTTGCTGGTGTGTAGACCTGTGAGATAGTTTCTGAAAATGCCTTGCATTGTGTGAAAAAACAGACAGCTTCTTCTAGATTGTAGTGAGGTAACTTTTTTTCTTCATAGAAACATAAGTGTGATGGTTAAAAAGTCACAATTTCTACCGAGTCGTAGTTGAAAATACTTGAATATCAATTAAATAATATTTTATATTGCATATCTGCTTCCTTAGGCTATTGATTCTTTGGTTACCCTCTTATGCATCATTGACTCATATTTACCAACTGTCCGCTGGTGACATCTCACAATTTATATTTTATAAAAATATGAAATCCCACTCTCTCATTATTTTTTGGTTGTCTGTGCCTCTTTCAGCTTATAATTATGCTGGATCATATAACTAGGACCCTACTATTCAGCTCCATGTTGCATATATATATACATATATATATATTGTATATAAATATTTATGCAGAACCTGAAGTCCTCATGTCAAGCAAATCATTCGTTCAATTCCTAGGAAGCCCAACAATTCAAAAAATGTGTGTATTTTTCCCTCTTCTTTTTGAATTTTTCTTTCTTCTTTCTTTCCTTTCGTATTTATCAATTACATCTCACATTGAGTTCCTATCATTCTATTCCGTTCCATTATGTGCTCTTTCACGCAAGCAATAGTCCCTTAATGCCTTTGTGGTTCACCTTAATTTGCAGCCATTAGAGAACCCCCTACCTCCCTGACAAGAATCTATATTCAACCATGAGTCGAAGAAGAAAGACCCTGTCCTTGGAGTTCACAATAAATTTCCATAGACACCACTTGGACCCTGACTACTTTGATTAGGGCTGAAGTGTGGCTCTCTTTGGGCAACAATGCGTAATAGGAGACCAACTCTTTCTAACCCTAATTGTAATTGTGAATTATGTCAGTTAAATCTACAAATGATAATAAAAGTGTGTTTGAATGGGTGCCTAATTTCTTTAGAGTCAAAGACTGCTTGGAAGGAGGAAAAGACGCCTCTATTCATAGATAAGGTTGAATACATAAGTAATGATATAATTTAGGAAATGTGG
Source organism: Caligus rogercresseyi (assembly GCA_013387185.1). NCBI lineage: Eukaryota > Metazoa > Arthropoda > Copepoda > Siphonostomatoida > Caligidae > Caligus > Caligus rogercresseyi. Next base: position 7,743,031 of record CP045896.1, read on the forward strand.
GCGTTGGAGTTCGAACTACCCAAAAAAGTTAAATCGTATTTTGTGATAACTGTACTTTAATTAATGCTGTCTATAAGTATGGGCTAAACAAAAGTGTTGCAGTCAATCTTTTATGTACATAGGTACATGTTGTAATAATATTTTACGAGGGATTACGCGTAAGTGTAATTATATAGTCCCTTGAATCTCAAACTCACCGCAAATGAACCCTCATCAGCCATAACTATGTCATATCGGGACTGTAAACAAAGTGACACGGGGCTCTCAGGCTCAGCCTGTCACCACTATTGTAGTTTGATCTACCACAAATAAAACATAATATGAAATTATGAAACTTTGGGGGTCAAAATAAGGCTTACTCGGTCCACATGTCACAATTATTGCATTTTTGGGGTTAAAACCATTCGCCAATGCGAACTTTAACTACCAAAAACAGATGGCCAAGTTATAATACATCAAATCGAATAAAATTTCAAAATAACGAAAAAACATTTTCGTTCAAAAGTTTAGATGATTAGAACAATATCTAAAATAGTTATTAAGATATTATTCATTGACTAAGACAAAAAGTTAAATTAAATATTGTAGATATAACACAATTACAATGTATCTATCTATCTATGAATCTATCTATCTATCTATCATATATCTATCTATCTATCTATCTATCTATCTATCTATCTATCTATCTATCTATCTATATATATATATATGTATATTGTATATATATATATATATATATATATATATATATATATATATATATATATATATATATATATATATATATAGATATATATATATATATATATATATATAAAGGTATAAGAAGGCTGACCAATTCAAATCTGTCTGTGCCTTGATACAGAATTAATTTTCTAGACGATAGACGTAATTATTTCTTTATTCATTTGAAGCAATGCCGTTCTAGACCTATAAAAATTCCTTCTCTTTCAGCTATCATTGAGTAAATAATAATAACGATAATAAAGTTAGGACAAACGACTTGAGAAGAAAAATATTTACAAACACTCTATGTAGACCTCGTTGTTCGTTTTTTCTTCATTGAATACCAACATAATTGTATTATTATTATGCCAGAGCCTATCTGAGCCCCATCTCTTCCAATCAAATAGGCTATTCAACAACAACCGTTTCTTAGATCAAGGCTTTTTTAAACGGTATGAATAAATGAAATGGAAGTTTAAAGAAAAGAGAGTACATACGTAGGTAAGGAAGACCCTTGGTAGGTAACACAGCGTGGGCCAAGAAGCTATCAAAGCAAGATCATAAGACTCGAGAGTGTCAATTCAAATGCTTCATAATATCAATTTTAAAGATTACATTATGTTGTTTGTAGGCTTTAACAAAAATAAAGTTTTTTGAGGGACCCAAAGGCTTGTTTCAATCCTACCAATAACCTATTATTTCTACAAAATCATAATTATTTATTAGTCCTTAATCCTTGCTAATAGTTAAAGTTCAGCCTGTCAATTAAGTTTTATAATCGATATACTCAAGGGTTCGAAGATCGATAAAACTATTTTTCAAATGTATAGACTTTTAAATGTATTTCTTTATATGTATATGACACTTGATTCCAAATTCTATATTCTTAGAGCAAACATAGAGCAGTTCAGCAAGTTACATGTTAAGAATATATAATAAATGAAGACATTCAGATCTCTGTAGTTGGTCGGATCCCTAATGTCTCAATCTCCTTGAACCCAAGTTCAAATCCTTGTCTCAACTCCTAAAGGGAAATGTGACTTTTGACCAACGTTTATACTAACGGCATATGCTCAAAGATGAAATCTTAACAAAAAAAATCCAAGTACATTCAATTATATCTGTAAGGAACTGAGGCTTTTGAATTATAGGATCTCAGGACTGTTTCTAAAGAGCCACCCCATATAAAAATAGTAGGTAATACTTTTAATGGGGATACTTTTTGGCAGTCGGAGAATCTCCATTATTCTTATATAATATTAGGGCAAAGAATGCAGAAGTTCTTGTGAAAGTAAACTTTGCCGCAAGGAAAGTTATTTAAAATACTTTTACTTAAGTCATTCATGAGTCTCATGTTTTATTCTTTCTTAGAGCTATATTAAGTATTTCTTTCGCCTATATGGTTCCATGGAATTTGCATTTGTAAAGGTAGAAATAAATGTTGAAACATAAGTTTCATACGGTAGTCCGTCGAACCAAGGATCTTAACCATATTTATGTTGTTTAGCATATATGTAACCAGAATAGTCATACAAGAGTTTTAATATTTATTGGAAAGGAAATAAAAAAACCAGCGAGAAGATAACTTTGTTTATTTTGTTATTGTCGTACATAAGTTAACAAACAAATTCGAAAAAGGTGAAGCAACTTATCCAGAAAAGCTTGGAAATAAACACTAATTTTAATCCTTATACATATCCACTCGGATGCAATTCTATCGAACCAATTGGGCAACAAAAAAAGCCTTGATGATGTTAAATAAATGATTTCATGACAATAATTTCTTCGGTGTCCAGAAGAAAATGGACCAGGAAAATACGGCCTAGAAAGAAATAGACCAAGGTAGAAAAGGAAAATGATGACTCATGGAACAAATGGCCTAAATACATAGGTAGGCAAGTATGGAATACACTTAAGTATTGTACAAATACTATTTATCATATAAATTAAGAAAATAATTACATAAAATATTTATTTTTGAAATTTATGATCAATTTTTCTTTGTTGTTCGTCCAAATTACTGTAGATAATACGTATTCTCTTAAATAACGAACATACTGATGTTATTTGTAATTGAGGGGGAATACAGATCTAATTTTGGGTGCATACCGATATTAGAAGAAATATGTGCCTAATTTCGGACGCAAATTACTACAAATGGATTTTTTTTTCCTAGGCCGTATTTACCCCGGCCAATTCTTCCTCTTATCATTTTCTTCACTCTGCAGCATACATAGGAACTCGTCCCAATGTATAGCGGACTAAGTAAGGGTTAATTGAATGTAATTTGAAGGTGTCAGATACGAGAGACACTGAATTTGATGTCATAGTAATACAACATATAAAATATTTAAACTTTTTGTAAAAGTAACATTAGAGTCATTAATTATATTGATTATTTTGGCCAACCGACAAATGGAAGAATTGGAGTTTATTTCATCGACTTGATCTCCTAAGTTTATTTAATCTCATTTTCATTTGTAAATGCTTCATAAAGAAGTCATTTGTGTTCCACAATTGAAACCCATAATTTTTGTTGTTGAAAAAGCAGATAAATACAAAGAATAACCAAAAACGTAGTCCCTTAATTCTATTATACTGAATTTCAGAGGAATTCATCACGTAATTTAGTCATCATAGATCAACAATTTCACAAAAAACACACTCACTATAGCGTATATAAATAAATTTATACATATAATGTTTTTACCTTTTTAGAGGTTTTATGACTTCTATTGGTCATTTAGGTAAACAAAGGCTGCTTCCATCAGCAACTATTAACCTTTATGTGTATATGCTACAATAAAACAACTACATAAGTATGGAATCCGCGCAGTAAAGCCCTCTGGCGATTGGTTTGTAATCCTTAAATATGCTATAAATGTGACATGCAGATCAATAGACATCTATTTTGAAACAGAAACATTCCATCATTGTGACACTCGAAAACTGATGTTCCATTGGAAGTAATCCCGTGCCTTCATAATATTGGGTGATGGCATTTTATTCCAGCATGTAGAGCCGGACTGCCAGGGATGTTTGTTTTAAAGCCTCATTATGGGCATAGTTGATGCTTTTGAAACCTGAGTGTTTCCTCATTTGTACCATAGAGTTATAAAGATATAGAGAGCTGATTCCCTTCAATAGCAGATAAACAGCGTTCCATTGTTTCTGTGTGTCCACTACAAACAAAGTAATTGATACTACGTCATCATAAGCTGATCATAGAGCTATATAAACAAACACAATGACGTATTTCTCTTCCCTCCAATAGCAGAGAAACATCGTCGTTCAGCTATATTCTTGACACAATGACGTATTTCTCTGACGAGTCCAATAAGCTCTCTAGTATATCTTTATATCTCTATGATTTGTACACTCAATAAACTCGTATTGAGACCCTCGAAATGTTTCAAAATAATACACACTTACACAAGCAATTCCTCCGTTAAATATCCTCAAACATAGCCCTGCACCCATGGTCATTTAGGTCATCCCCAAGCTCGCATCCTAATAAATCATTATTATCGGGCTCCCTTTTTATTAGTTCCGGGTCACTCCTCGGCAGTCACGCTCCCACACCGTTGAAGTCTTGGCGACTCAGTAAAAAAGGAACATCATCAAATAATATACTATTCATATATCATGCTGACAAAGAGATCATAATGCATTCTCACTTTCCTTATTTGTGTCAATTGATGAGTCATTATTGAGGATAATGATGACGTTTATGGATGGGGAGAGATACACCGTATTGATTTTATATATATTATTATTATTGTTGTTGAAAGGTCTTAGGACATTGATTAATCTATAAACAATATAAAAAGTACATGGAGCTGCCTAAAAATAGGGCACCATTTTAATTTTGCACGCCTCAGTCTACGAATATTATTATTAATGATATTCTTAGGGAGTTGAGGAACAATGACGTAGTGCCCTCCATAAATATTAGGTTATTTACTGACTTTTATTCAAGTAAAAACTCTGAAGTCACGTTCAAAAGATAAGTTCGATCCAAGAACATTGACATGACTGAATGTATTAAATATGACGTCAAAGGGTCAGGAATATTATTGTTAAATTCCTGCCTTCAATAGATATTATGTCAGAATGACGTCAGAATTCGACGAATATTTTTGTCTGTGTTGTTCTTAGTCAATGATAGATATTAAGTCAGAATGACGTCACAATTCGGCGAATATTATTGTTAATGTTGCTCTTAGTGAGTGAAGGAAGAGTGACTCAATGCCTATATTGGATATCAAGTGAAATACTTGCCTTTATCAAAATAAACATTCATCTGAAAGCAAGTACAGCAATAATATTCGCCATATTCTAACGTTACTTCCAATATATTTATAGAATGCCAAAAGGTAATAAATACATAAAATTAAATAATAGCTCTTATGATAATAAACATTTATCTTAAAGCAACGTTAACCATAATACTCGCCAAATTATGACGTCCACTAAATTTATAGAATTCAAAAATGTTCCCCTCAAAAAGCATAAAATGAAAAATATACTTTAACAACACTTATAATTCGATACTTAGCCAGATATTTCAAATAACAATGGAAGGTTTTTTTTGTTTATCTTATAAATATTGGATTATACATATATTGCTCAACAAGAACAGCACTTATTCAGCCCAAATTAAAGGATGATCTGTACAGGGATCAATTTTATTGGCATACTTCATAATATTTTCTACAATTTCAATGACTCAAAATAAGGGCTTTAGCTTAATAACATGTATTTTTTTCTGCCAAAAATTCATGTGGACTAATAGAGGGAGTCTGGAGGGACAAACTTCAATTTGAGCCAAGTCATAAGCCGCGAACCGCTCAATAAAAACAAAATTAAATGTTATGTTTTTATCATGAAAAATGAAAAGTTAAGTCAAATGAGATTTATATTTTACTTACGATATCAGTTGACCCAAAACTAATGTACGACTTCATCTTCTTCAAAGCATAATTAAGAATAAATAAATAGAGAATGTTGGGTAAATATATTTGTTAATTATTTTAGCATTCCATTAATGAGATTATTATTTTCAACAATTAAGCAAAAATGAATGGGAAATCGAGGATTTGGAAACTATAAGTATTAATAGTATTTGCCCACTGTCAAAATTGTTTATTTCTCCTGGGTTCTTTGCATTCTTAAGTAATTAAAGACATGATGCATAATAGGCAATTTTGACATTGTTTTTCATTTTATTTTCAATATTATTGTTATGCTTATAAATGAAGAAATATTTTACATTATTATTATTACCCTTTCGATATTAATATTTATATTGTCAAGCATAAAAGGGGAGTCGGTCGGTTGCCCTGGAATACACAAAGGGTAATTATTAATACTAATACATGTACTAATGTCGTAATTCTTTGTTGATATTTTTATATTATTATTATTAATATAGACATAACTCCTCCAACGTACAAATTCCTTAAATGCTTGAGCAAATGAACGCTAATTAATGATATTTAAATTTCGTTAATTAAATATATTCTCAATTCAGAGATTAGGAATCATTTTCTTTTTTTGTAATGAGGCTTATTCATAGTTGTATTATGGATATACATAGATGGATCTCTCCTTTTCTCATTGCTATAGTCACATATAGTCAACTATTTGCATAGGGGGGAGGATTGGAAAATAGATAATAGATGTGAGAGGGATCCCATCGTCCTTTGTTTAACTGACCCATGCCCATGCACAAAGAAGTAAATATTTATGATTGACGTGATATGTGACTAACTATTTCACTTTAAAATACTTTGTTACGTTTTGTAAGCACAAATGATCCCAAAGGAATATTTCTGGAAGCAATAAGTGGGTCTAAGTAAGTTTTTAACGTTTGGGGATTGCTTGAAAGAGACAAAAATTTGTATTTTTGTGCCTCTTTGGCTCGATAGAACTGCAGTATCCGACTGGAAATACAGTTGGCCCTCGCTACTTCGCCCTCGACATCTCGCAGTTCTTTTAGGACGACGGCTTGGCTCCCTTTTTTTCACGGCAAGACGTCCCCATATGATCTCAATGGCAGAATTTATATATCAACATTGCGACCCTCATATATATCGCGGTGGTCGTGTAGTGGATCCGGGCCGTCGCGACTTTGCGAGGGACGACTGTAAATAATCATACTAGCACTAAAATTAGTCTACCGAACCTAGGATATTATCGATGCGGTAGACCAAAAATGACCATCCCCTCTCGGGAGTATTCGAACCTGCGCCCCCAACATTGAGAGTTGAACGCGCCTCAACTTCTCTTTGCCAACTAGTTGTAATTTATTCTTCAAATTATATTACACTACCTTCCTCAAAAAAAACAAACATATGTATCATAAAATAACACCTGACGAATCTTTTGTCTAAAATAGTATTTCATGCGACTTTTGTTCTTTAAAACCTTCGAGTTGAGTTCAACTATTAATAAAATACCCGAAATATCGTTGCATAAATGTACTTCTCTTAGCTTATAGCACAAGTTGTGTTTTTATTATAATAGAAGAATGGATATAATGGAGTCCATCACATGACAAGAAAAATGCCCATTAAAATCAGAGATAGGACTATATCAAGTCCAAAATGTGGGCAGTCATATATGTAAAAAGAAACATATATTATTTGAAGAATATGTATTAATCAAGGATGCACTATATGCATTATATTGTCCAATTACAATTGTGAATTAGTGATTAATTTTGTAAATAGAAACTTCAATTTTGATCCCACCCCTTTTTAGAAGACATTTAGTATGTGGAATACATATTTGGAGCTTTTTATTTTGTTTCTTTGTAACACATTTTTTCATATATATATATACATTGATGCTTTCTAGATTTACACAATAAATAAAGACGTTGCTTTTGAGTATATTTATAATTTACCTACGACCTCGGTGATATTAAATCCCTCATTATCAAAATGATGATATATTAAATTATCTTCTTCTATGTAAAAATAATTAACATAAATATATATTTTTTTGTACTAAAAACAATGCAAGGAAATCATCTATAATAATATATATCATCATCATAAGACAAAAAGCAACATCATTGGGCCTTTTAAAACATGAATAAGTCGAGTTTCCTTAAGAAATTTTAAAATATACGTATCCTAAAGCCAATTCCTCATATATTCTTGGCTGTAATTTAAAAAAAGTGTAACGGACCTTAACTGGCTAATTAGAGCAAGGTAGGTATACGGCCACTCGCATTTACGGCGAATCCGGAAACATACAAAATAGCAAAAACAGCAAAAGCGTGCACGGTAAATGCGCCTAGAACCAATTAGAGCACTACGTCCTTTCTGACTTATTTACTTGTGAGTAAATATGAAAAGGATAAACGAATTGAGCTGTTATTTTTAAACAAAAAAGAATTGCCTGATATCTGATCTCATGCATCATGTAAGCAAGCAGTTTTTTTCGGCTAGGATCATAGAGAAACACAGGAGGAGCTCCTGTAGGTGAGTATACATATATACACACACTCATATATGTATGTAATTAAAATATCTCAAGTCTTGCGTGCCTAACTTAATTATTGCAAGGAGGTTTCTTGCCTTCTCAAGACAAGCACCAGCAACTTATATTATTATATTAAATAATAATTACCAAGAGCACAACAAGAAAAACAACTCCTTATAAACTACTACTACTGCGCGGAGCCTAAATATAGGGTATTTTTTTATTTAATACCAGCAAGGGAGAAAAAAAATAAAACAATTTGCTAGTCTCTACAAAATTGTTGGAGAGGACTCAAAATGGGTTCTTATTAAGTCAAAAGTATTTTATAATGA
>CP045896.1:7751685-7779140 GCA_013387185.1 Caligus rogercresseyi
ACACAATTTAAATCTACTTTTGTTGTTTGTTTAGTGTTGCCAGGCCAAAAATGTTCTCGGTAATTTGGCCACCTGAGGTTTACTTGAAAACAGATGAGGCCCCCTTGACCGATTTCACCCTGGCATCCCTGCTCTAAAGGGAAATGTATTATATCAAATAGCTATTGACATAGGAAATAACACAGAATAAAGGGTGCTAGCACATAAAATATCCATCATGGCTCCGACGACTACGCGGTAACTTACCATAACGGTGAAGATCCCTACCACCAAAAACATGTTATGGAAATACATGGGAGATCTGGTACGATGTTCCGCTGGATATCTACAATTTCTACAAAATTTATTATTCTATTAGTATTTTTTTGTGTTTTTATTTGTTCTTAATTAAAATTATTTATTATCATAAAATTGATCTCAAGTCCACAATTACAAAAAGCTAAAAAAAAGTATAATTGGGAATAATAAGTTTCATCGAAAGCATATGCAAAAAGAGAAAACAACTTTGTGTCTACATTATACTTATTTCGATATTGGGAACGAATTTATAAAGCATATCCAATTCTATTATTTTATAAGCTTGAGAGCCCAAAATATCATTAGAAGATTGTAATCTCTGAAAACGCTATAAAAACAAGTTTTTTGTTTCCTTAGTAATTTATTACGGACTGGCAAGGTTAAAGCAAATGTTTTACGTAGTGTACATATAACAGTGTATTCAGTCTAATTACTTTATAAAAATACCTAACTATGTAAGGATGAGTAGTTTAAGTATATTCAAATCTGTTAATTAACGTTTAAAGCCTTTACATACTTTATTCTTACAATTTTCATAACTTAAGTACACATTTCATAACTTTATTCAAAAAACAAATTCTAAACATTTTATTTGTTCAATATATTTTATTTCGTTAAAAAAAAATTTTATTTGTTTGAAGCTGTATATCTAATAACATTTTCAAGTCATTAAAATTTTTTCTTCTATGCAATTCCTTTGTTGGTAAGACAATCTATCAGGCTAAAGTTTAAACAATAGCAGCATACGACGAGAATCTTCGATCATATCCTTCTTACATTATCATTGGTTAATTAAATAGCAAGATATCACCACACAATAAATGGTTCTTAATAATAAACAACAAAGCTGCTGGCTTCCAGATTGAACGTTTCCCTGAGCGATAAGCTGATTCTATTATAGCCATACGGCATCTTCCCTTTCAAAATACATATATCTGAGATACAATAGAACAACAACTACAAAAGGAAGTTAACCGGCCAGGATAATTTCCAGATTGTTGTTGACAGTTACGATCGATGACGTAATGCACTGACGTCATTAGTCAAATCAGGATTACTCACCATTAGTGCAGGTTTAGGTTTGTAAATTTGAATTATTACTTTAATGCCTAGCTTTACAAGATTGTTTGTTACTGAGCTGGATAAAAATACCAACCGCACATCAAATTCCATAACCGAGCTGGGTTTTTTAATACTCTTTTAAATGAATGAACTATCAAAAACGCTGTTTTATATCATACACGAGCGTCTCCCAAACAAAAACATCATGCTTCTACGAAATCAAAACTATAATTAACAACATAAAAGTTAATAAAATAAGCCATATAAACATCATTCAAAGGTTAATTGATAATCAAAATATCTCTATATATTTCAAACTATTCCATAAATCACTCATTGCTTGTAAGGGATTGGAATAAAGAAATAAAATCCAAACTGATGATCTTAAATATTCCAAGAATGATGATTCTACTTTGGGAATGAGGGGTCTCTGAAGTGACTTGCAAGCAAGGCCCATGGGGGGTGGCTGAAGGAATCAGTGGAACCACAGCCTCTGTCTTGGATGAATGAAAGTTACTTAAAATCCTATTTCTGTCCTGAATCAATTACTCCCCCAGGGGAAAGTTTTTGGTTTTTTTTTTTGGATGAAGCAGATATATTCATACATATGGAGACATTAAGAATAATAAACACCGGGGGGCGGTCAGTGAAGAGGTTGTTGTACATCAAAGAGGAAGGGTGAGGAAGGGAGCCTTCAACAGGATCTTAATTGAAGTATTTCTACAGCAAGGAGGGCACCCTTTGGAGAAGGTTCCCTGGGGAAACTAAAGGAAAATGGTTTTAGGTTGTTAATATTCATGACTCCAAATGCTTCTGTAAAGAGCCGCAAGAGGGAGATTATTTTTAATCTAACCTTATATATATATATATATATATATATATATATATATATATATATATATATATATATATATTTCATCCATTCACAACCAATTATGAATGGGGGAAGATTGATCTTTCTTGGAAATTTATCGTCCTGGTATCAGCAGAGGGGAAGGGGGATAAAGACGATGTTGCTCAGTTTCCCCCCTCTTTTTAAAGACTCTTCTTTTTTCTTTTCTTTTTTTGGCGGGAGGGAAAAGGGAGGGAAAAAATCCTCCCTTTCCCAACTTTTTCCCCTCATTTCCCCCGTGAGAATCCATTGGAGCTTTTTTGATTGAAATAATATATAAAAGAAAGATTCTTTATATTGTAGGTGTGTGTTACAGGATTTTTCTTACTGCTCCTCCTCCTTCTTCTTCTTCTGCTTCCTATGTCCCTCTATCTTTCTCATTCACACACACAAACAAAGGAAATAGACAAGAATCTATGAAAACAATGAATATTGACTTGTCTTCACCTTATTAGGAGTTCATTATTATGAAATGACAACAACAATAATATCCTAACGATATTCTTTGTTGTTCCTCACACATAATAGATTGTATTCACATTAATAGACACATATAACATAGTTAGTCCTCTTAAACAAAGAGTTTTTTCTTCTAAGAGTCGTTATTAGAGACAAAGGTGTAACCAAAAATGTTTCCTATACTGTTATATCCTTGATAGTTATTTTCAGGCACCCTAATGGGTTTTTTTTACAAATTTAAAACTAATGATAAACGCAATAATATTGAAAATAGTCATACTGTATATTTTTTGTCAACTTAATACTAGTATAATGTATCAGAATACATTATATTTCAACAAATACATCAATTAATTCATTATTTATTATATTTTCATTTTTTTATTTATAAACAGGGTGTGCAGGCGGATCTAGACTAACTTTGAGTACTTGTATCTCAGAAACCCAGTTAGGGTAGAAGCTTAAAATGTATAAACTGGTTAGTATATCCAATGAGCTTTGTTTAATAACAAAAGATTGAAAATGTCCTCGGAACTTGAGCGCAGGACGGCCATTATTGTGGCGCTCCGTTGCGGCCGTGCGCCCAAGGAGATCATCGACTTCTTCAAATTCCCCAAAGCTACTGTTTACAGCATTGCCAAGTCCTTCAAGGAGTCGGAGGACATCGAGGAAGGATTCCTAACACCGGAAAGAAAGACTCCAGACCGATCCCAAGTCAGGAAGAGGAGCCGAGAATCTCGACATGTTCTGGTCAAAGGAGTTCTGCCCCCCCCCCCCCCCCAGCAGCCCTGACCTCAACCCCTGCGACTACTACTTGTGGGGCGTCCTTGAGAGGGACACTAACAAGCGTGCTCACAACACTGTGGACTCCTTGAAAGCTGCCATCATCCAGGCAGTGGCCAACTTGTCCAGGGAACAGATGGCTCATGCCGTTGGGAGGTTCAGGCACCGTGTGGAGGCTCTTATTTTGAAATGAGGAAGTTGGATTGAATGAACATTAAGAGAAAAGTCATTTAATTTTGTGTGATATGAAAAAAGTCAATTAAAAGGTCTTGTTCTTGGATATGAGTATCTTGTTTCCGTGCAAAAAAAGTCTATATTCGCCTGCACACTCCTGTATATATATATATATATTTATATTATATATGTCCCTTTTGTATAAGTACACAAAACAAATAATTTATCCGTAACCTTAGATTTAAAATATTGTTAGCAAAAATAAAATGTCATAAAAATAATAACTATTTACAAAGATTTTTAGCCATTACAAATAATTTTTTGTAATATTTATCATGGAATATATTGAAATGTATTTTTTTGGCTTTGATAGCATATGCAAAACATTGTATTTTTGTAATTATGCCGTTCATTTTGTCGACCTCTTTTTCCCTGGATGAATGATATGAAATCGTTCTTGTAGGTTGTAATCCCCCAATGGCTCTGGATTATCTCCATTGTGTCTTGATAAATCTTGATGATTTCCTATAAAATCAAAGAATATGCCTAGAATTAGAATACCTTTTTTCTCTGCCAATTTATATTTTAAGAACCCTCTAAGGTCTTGGGTTTATTGTCATTCTTAATTAAGATGTCCACGAGTACTTCATAATTGTGGAGTAAAAGTAAGACTTATGTTGTTGACTTATAATGTCGTGTTTTGTTTTAAACGTACAGAACCTTATATATATATATATGTATACAGGGGCGTAGTGGCCAGCAGGAGTACCGGACTAATCCCGGTGGCCGCTGGCCTCAAGAAACCTAAACGGCCGTTGACAGCCTCCCAATAGCATATTGGGGGTGTATAAGGCCGGCGAGGCATAATTGTCCGGTGGATAAATTATTCCCACTCCGTTCCTTTATATATATATATATATAGATATATATATATAACTTTTGTACATTTTTATTGTCTTTTATTTTGTACATTGCATTTTTATAATTATAAAATAAACCATCAAAAAAAGTTCATCAAACTAGGGAAAACTTATCTTAACAGGAAATTAAATATATATTGCCATAATCATATATTAATTTATAAGTATATAGAATGGATGAATATTTGTAGCAAAAAAAACATATTTTTAATCATCTCCGTATGAAAAACATATCCTTCAACCCATATCACTGTGGTTTAGATATATATCCTAAGCATTAATCGAATTATTGTGACGTCATATATAATATTATTTCCTGTTCCTCCAAGGAAAGAGAACCCAACTATAGAAAGACGAGGAGTCACATATTAATTGATGTGCAATTACTGTGACCTCCATCTAAATAAAGAAGACTTTGACTCTTTTCTAAATGAAATTTATTGAGAAATATAAGTCAATGTCATCTTTGACGTCACGATAAATAAAGTTAATAAAATGACGGGGATAAGTAAATTGAGTTATAAGATAAAAAATCACAAAACTCTAATGAAGGGACCTTTCATTAAAAAATTATTGTATGGGATTATGGACACAATAAAATCCGTATTTGTTATGATATTTGTCATCTTCTAATGTAAATCATATAGAAAATAATAAGTTATTTACATAAGAGAGACTATCTATAGTGTCTGAGCAGTTACCCACAATGAATGAATGGTGTATTGATGTACGCTTCTGTATTTTTATCCCGATTGACTTATACTAGGCAAGGGCTATTGAAATAAAATGTATGTCTATATTGCCAATAGAGCTGACTACTCACTTGCCGGTGATTTCAATGACGTCACACCCGTCAAGCAGGAAGAATAGCATGATAAATGTCCAGTTCCCGTCATCCAACATCTATTGCTATAATAGGTTTTCGACGATGTAAAAATAATAATAATACTATGAAAACACTAAATAACAATGTAATCTACTATATCCCAGCATATCTTCAAGCCCCATTGAATAATAATTCAATAATGACGTCATCATCCTCAGTGTATCCACAACAAATCAATCAAGGAGTTGTTCTTTTACCCAGTTGACAAGGAGATTTAAGGGCCCTTAAAATGATGGCTTCATCCTACGAGTCCCCTTTCCTCCTCACTAACCATCTAGTCACCATTAATGAAGTGGTTAAGGAAAACATTAATAACCCCTTAGATCCAATCACTAATTATTGACCGCGCAGACTCAATGAGCTTGCTAAAAACAAAAAAAAAGAGAAGGGAAAAGCCATTCCTACCCATCTCAAAATGACTGCACAGAAGCCACAAGCCTAACTAATAAATATTCCTAGGAGAAAGATGTTTTATCGAGGAGCCCCGAAAATAAATAAAGGGGCTCATATAATACTAAAGTAATCAAGATGTTATAAAAAGAAGAAAGAATGGAGAATTCGGGTTTTTATTTCTCCCTTTCTTCATTATGTTCTTCTCTTCCTATCTTATAATTGTCATCTTCATGTGTCCGAACTTGGACGGTTGAATATAAGGATCGTAGTAGCCCAGTTTCGACCACCCAAGCGAGCAAACTTCATAAAGAGTGACAAAGACAGAGACTTCCTAGATAGTTAAATCTACTAAAACCAAAGGAATTGCATCATTTTTTAATCATAACAGTCTATTTATCCCATTTGAAATATATTAGTAAAATAAACTGTAATTAATTACATTTTTTTGTTAACCATTCAACAAAACAGATAATAGAAACCAAAGGAAATACTCTTTTTGAAACCTCTTTAGCTGATTTAACTGACTGCTAATCTCATTATCTCTATAGGCTCCGCGGATAGACGGATAGATGGATATCCGATCCATATCTTGGTTTTATTACAACAATGAAAGATTTTTTGAAAGTAGATTACTTTAAATAATTCATGTTTAACACCAATAAGCACATTTCATATAGTTTTCATATTATTTAATCGAAATAATTGTTACAATAGATAATTTTTAATATCTTATTGATGAATTTGAGTTTAATGTCTTCAACATAAAGTTAAAAGTTGCGAGGATTTTATTTGATAAAACAATGCGGCTATGCACTGAGATTATCTATCAATTGTAGATTGACGGAAGTTGGATATTCGAACGATGGGGCGAAAGAGGACACTACTTTTTTTTGACGATAGCAAACTGTCGGAAGTTGAAGGATAGACTATCTTCTATATTCAAACAATCGACACTTGTCAAAGAGAGACCACTTTTTGATGATGATAATAGGTTGTCCAAAGTAAGAAGACGGCATATTCAAAGCCAATTTTTATCAAAAGCACAGTCAGAAGTTGACATAAGGTATATATTTAACTGATGGCAATGTTAAAAGAAATTCAATTATTAATGATAATATACTGTCCGAAGCTAGAAGGATTTGACATGAAGGATTCTCTATATTCGATCAATTTCTAAGCAATAAATACCTTTAGACTATCTTTATATTATTCTGAATTGTTAGTCATTATAAATTGATATGAGGACTCTTTCATATTCGAAAGTAAAAAAAAAACACTTTTTGAAAGATAGGAATTTACCGTCCGAAGTTAGATGATAAAGATACCCTAACAATTGTCAAGTAAGTCCCCTTTTATGATAATGTGTCCAAAATGAAGGGAAAAAAAGAACCCTTCTATATATTCGACCAGTAGACATTTGTCAAGCGAGTGGACCTACAGGAGGGTTTCTGGCCACACGAGGAATCGATTGGTTGGCGTGCAGAGGGCCCTTTATCAAAAGCCTATAATAAGAGTGATAAAGATCTCTCAATAAGATATAGAAGAACAGAAGACGTAGAAGCATTATAATCAATATTATTATTAAAGCTTATTATAAATTATAGACAAGCACAAGCCCCAAAAGAAGAAGCAGCCCCACTAAAGAGCAATGCAAATTATAGCCTTATAGGGAGGCCACTCTAATTGGCCACACAGACTGTGGACGCCTTCTTAGTCGCAAAGAGCTTCTTACTCCAGAAGTAATTTGTATTTCTTTGTGAATCCTTTTTTATATACAGAAGACTCTCCATGTAATAATAAGTATTAGTTAATAAGGAGAGTGAAAAAACGAATAATCCCAGTAGCAACAAATAAATACTATTTTCTTCTTCATCTCCTCATTAACAGTTCGCCCCCCCAAAAAGAAGCCCTTGAAAAATGTCAATTTTTCTTCTTTTTTTATTGAGAGCAAAGTGATCTCTCACGGTGATAAACCACTAGCACTAAAGGGTAGGTAGCTGGAAAAAAATAACATAAAATAGAAGAGGGGGTAAAGAGACGACAACAACCATAGGAAGAGCAACGAAGGTACTTGAATTTATAGACATTAAAATCATGGATTCATGAATTCCCCGACAATCATTTGCTACATCCCCGACTTTCGCCGCCTAGGAATCCAGAGCTACTGGCAGAAGAAAAGGATTTTACAAAGGGGGCCACCTTCCTGCATCAATTATTAATTAGGAAAATGATATTTTGACCAATTTGATCATCTGGAATATCTAAACAAATACAAGCTCCTCTAAATTAGGCTTTGTGTTTCCCCAACCCACAAATTGAATTGAAACTATCGATTATTCTTACATCCAATATTATTAGGAAAAATGATATTTTGGCCAATTTGATGCATTCGGACATATCTGAAAACAACAAAATCTCCTCTAAATTAGGCTTTGTGTTTCCCCAACCCACAAATTGAATTGAAACTAAGGTCACTCATCATTATTTCTGTATTAATATTAATTAGGAAAATATTTTGGCCATTCCATGCATCCTTATATATTTAAATACAACAAAATCTCCTCTAAATTAGACTGTCGATACTGATAATTTTGTATTTTACACCAATGCAAAGTTATGATTTAGCTCTCAATTGATAGCGGTAGATAGAATATTTCGTTAAAAATGACATAAAAGTTAGTCAATAATATTCCTCAAGAAGAACCCGAGGAAGTTATATAATAATTTCTAAGAATATTTGGAGTAACGGGCTTGGGATCTGGAGAAAATAATATAGTATTAATCCGGGATGAAAGCAATTCAAAGTTCTTGAGGGATTTGAACTGTCGTTAATTAAAAATAATTTCTACACCCGTCAAATATGTTATAAACAGTTGATTGAATTTTTTTTTTCATGTTCCGTTTGACTCATGATCTTATCCTTGATACCGTAGAGGTTTTGAATACTTTGTCGTTACGGTGTTCGGGCTCACCCCCGGCTAAAAGTATCTGCTGTATTATGAAAGTGTAATAAAGTGAGTAAATAGAATCTTCAATCATTCCAATGCCTTCAAAACATCTCATTGTCTTTCATTAATAAGAGGCATTTCATCATATTGTAAAGATAAGATACATATATTCCATGGGAAAAGCTAATATGACGTTTGCCCAAGTAATGTTCTTCACAACTCCCAAATATGTATATGTGAAGTCTCTTTTTGAACCCCTCTGTAATATAAGAACCTCAAAGAAGATCTCTTCTTCTTCTTCTCACTCCATTAAGGCCAAATCTACTCATTTTTAAAAATAAGCATAAAATGACAACTAATGCCTCTTAAAATGAGGAGGAAGAAAAAAAAAAGCTTTTTCCATCCACTAAAAGTAAGAGAGAGAGAGAGAAAAAAAAGCTTTCTAAGTATCGTGTTTTATTGTTATTGATCCTTAGAATTGATCGTAAAATGAATCACTCATATTCATCTCTTAAAGTGTATGTAAAAAATATGTTTTTTAATAACAGGGTTAAAAGGTTAAAAATGATTCCCGCAGTTCTATTAATATGATGTTATAAACATACCAAATGCCACTAAAACTAAGGGAAAAAGTCACGCCTAAGATCATGTCCACTGCTAGTGTTCAGATAAAAGATATGACAATTTAATCAAAATTGGGATCAAGCTTCATTCAATTTTACTGAGCTGGATCCGTCCTCCTCCAAAAGTATTTTAATTCTTTAAGCAGTTAACAAAGATTACCAAAAATTCAATTATAATTTCCTTCCTTTAAGCCTTGAGAATTTTCAAATTATAATACATTATATATTATCACTATGTTTTTTGATTTTTATGAGGTTAGAATCGGTTTTTAAAAGAATATTTTTAATAATTATTTTTAATGTCTGGGATATTATGTTTTGTTTCAATCTTAAACTTTTTTTTTTGGCCTATATGGTTTGATAGAATTGCATCCGATAGGATATAAATAAGCATTATAGCATTAAAATTAGTCTATCGAACCTAAAATCTTATCAATGAGGTAGACCAAAAATGACCATCCCCTCTCGGGATTCGAACCTGCGCCTCCAACATTGAGAGTTGAACTTTTTTATTTAGGAAACTCATTATAACTAACATGTTTATTTATACATTCTATTAGATGTAATCTCCCTATAAAAATAAAGTCATAAAATGCTGTATTCCATTTGCTTTCATTCCTTACGTTACTTTCATATAGAAAAAATATAGCGATGGAAGGTTGATATTATCAACTACTGTACTCTAAACAAGACGAAACTGATGCCTAAGCTATATATTTTAAGTAGAAATGTATGACACAATAGACAAGTCAAGTCGTCTAAGAATTGTCCAAGATGCGTCTATCTTTGCAAAAACAAGGATTTATACTAAAACTTTTTTTTAAATGTAGGGAGTGTTTCCGGTTGTCCTCGAAAGGTTTAGTAGTATTAGGAAAGCACCCTGGTTTCCTTTACCAAGAGCGAACGCCTCCTCATCGCATTGTCAAGCGAGGAACGCTGCCTTGCCCTTTATACAAAACTTAATATTCCCTCAAGATCAACTGAGGCTGCAATCCCGTTTTTATTGTAAATGCTGTGTGTGTAATCCTTTATTTGATTTAAATTATCAGCTTTTTGCTGGTCCGTTTTAGATAAAATAATATAAAAATATAAAAACACATAATTCCTGTGTATGAACACATATATATATAAACATTAAAACACGTATAAATTAAAAATACTAAATAAATAATAAATCCCCCTAAATGGGGTACTGCGGCCAATGGTCCTGGCTACGTCCCTTGCCACAGCTAGTGTCCTGGCCGACCTCAGGACTCAAAATTGTTCCACACAGACACTGCGTGGGACGCAAATGTGTCTGTGCCGCCCCTTATGACACGCCACCGAAGTCGTAGACCTCGTCGGTCTCTTTGGGGTTGGGATTAGTTGTATGATTCCCACTTCGTATCGAAAACCTTTTTTCCACAAACTTTATATTTTAAAAGAAATTCAACTAGTATATAAATACATTCGTAAAATGACTTCATTGTTTATATTTAAAATAATCACGATTAATCAGATATGAGCTGGTTTTGAGTATTAATATGCTTGAAATTTATTTTTCCATTACTTACAAAATACTTCATATTTGTTACTCTAAAAAGGCTACAGGCCATACTTTGTAACGGCCTTTCATTGACTGTGTACGGACTATTACGGCCTAAAAACAAAAACAACTCACAAAAGCAAATCGTTCTATCTTCATACATAAGGAATTTTTTACTTTATCTGTTACTTAAGACTCAAAGAGGCTACAGGCCATACTTTATACGGCCTAACATTGACTGCGTACGGCCTATTACGGCTTAAAACCCAAAACAACTCACAAAA
Source organism: Caligus rogercresseyi (assembly GCA_013387185.1). Taxonomy (NCBI): domain Eukaryota; kingdom Metazoa; phylum Arthropoda; class Copepoda; order Siphonostomatoida; family Caligidae; genus Caligus; species Caligus rogercresseyi. Next base: position 7,762,932 of record CP045896.1, read on the forward strand.
GCAAATCGTTCTATCTTCATATATAAGGAATATTTTTCACAACTCAATGCTACAATGATTTCTTGTAAAAGCCTTTGCCCGCGGGTTATTAAAGCAATTAAAAATAATAATGCGAAAATAATAGCACAAAAGGGTATATAACTATTAATTAGGGTTCACTAGGAAACGTAGCCTAAACAACTAATTGTAGGATTGTTTTATTTTTTTACTTGCTCGGCAATTCAGCTAATTGCATTTATTATTATTATTTAAGGCCCATGGCAAGCTTTGAAGAAATACTTGGGTTTTACAGCCCAAGATATTCCTTGGACCATTCTAAGGATGAAATAAAGACGATTTTGTCAAATAGGTATGGCCATAAATTAGATAATTGTTATTTTTTATATGCCTCAATTACAGCATTATTATTTTTTAAGTCTAAATTTTTAATACATTTTTGACTATTGATTTATAACTTATTCGAAGCCCAACTATTAAAAAAGATTGTTTGCTTATGTAACAAATATTGCTTAAAAATTACCTTATATCATGCTTTTTTAAGCTAATATTTTGCATTCCTTAGTTAGGTTTTAGTTAGAAGTATAAAAGCCGGGCAGATTTAATAATAATAATAAAATGATATATGAATTCGAACAACAGGCCCATTGCAAACCCAAACCAGTCATTCTATGTGATCAATTATCTCTGAATAAAAAAAAATAGGACAAAGACATTATTTGTATAATAATAGATATAATCATTTTTTTAAACTATACTTGAATTCAGAGTACAAGCCAATTACATATCCAACTCAATACGTCCAAGTTTTTAATAACCTCTGAGGTAAAACTTATGTTTAAAAAGAAGGGTAAAAGCGTTATATATATATATATATATATATATATATATATATATATATATATATATATGATATAGAGGGATAATTAGTTCATAGGGAACTGAATATAGGGAGAGTATTTCCAATCATTACATTACAAACATTTTTTTTATATTACTTTTTTTTTATGCAAAAAGTTTCGAATTGACAATTCACTTTTGTCATTTTTCTATAACATGTATCGTTTTATCCCTTAATTATCCAACATTTTGAGTGTGAAAACGAAAAAAATAAGGATTCTTATTGTAATTAAAAACAATATATAAATTTGATAGCAATCGATTACAAGCATAGAGATATAAGAATAGAGGGTCTTATTGGATTCTTCAGAGGAATTCGTTTTTGTGCCAATATAAACAAATCTTTCTATCTCTATGATCAACTTACGAATACGTAGTACAAATTACTTTGTCTATATTGGACACCGGCAACAGCTGAAACGATGTTTCTCTGCTATTGAAGGGAATAGGCTCTCTATATCTTTATATATCTATGATTACAAATACCCACAGGGGCCACCGGGAGTATTCCGGTGGGCCGCTGGCCTCAAAAAACATAAACGGCCGTTGACAGCCTCCCCAATGGCATATTGGGGCCTGTTTAAGGCCGGCGAGGGCATAATTGTCCGGTGGATAAATTCTTCCCACTCTGTTCCTGACTACCAATCAACACGGTGTTTCGAATTCGTTCAATTACTTTCTTCTGTTTTCAAACTAGCTTTCTAAGATATAAATATGAACTGTTCTTATAATGATCAGATAAGATTATATTCTGAATAAATGACAAGTGTGTTATTAATATCTTACATATGTTTTTATGGATATAACGAACTGATTTCTATGACTTCTTCTTAACTTAACACGAAAATAAGTAGAACTACTGTCTTTCATAGATAAGAAACAACGACGTTTTTCAATGGACAACACAACAACGTATAGTTATATATACTACAAACTAAGTGACTCATCAACAAAAAATCAACAATTATATTTTGAACTAATAAAAGAAGAACATGACTTAATACAAATTAACATTTTTATTTATTTATTTTACCAAAACTGCCAGAGAAGCTTAATTACCATTTCTGGAAAGTATTTTCAGTATGCGTGCAAAAGTGACGAGTTTTCATTTTACTTATTATTTTAAAATCATTACTTAATAATACCAACAAAACTAAGATTGTTCTTAGGATATGAAGGGTGACTCAAAATGAAGGTTTTGAGACTATAGAAATAAAATATATTTTAAGGTCAAAACTTTATTATGAGCTGTAATCCTTAGAATTATTTCTTGAAAATAATGCAATTTATATGTTGGCCGCAACTGGCATTCAAATGGTCACTTCTTTTGCACCAATTTTCGCTGACGCGTTAGAGATTTACGAAAGAACTCTCAGGAATAACTCGCTCAATATTTGCTTCCAATGCTTCATACTCCACGTATAAATCCCTCTTAATAGCTCCTCTGGACCAATATTTATTTGTAAATTATTTTACTTTCTGAATAAATCAAACTAATAGACAAATAAAATCCTCAGACAGAATATTAAAATAAAATAAATTTACGTTGTTTGGTTTGAAGGATAATGTTCCAATCTTGCAAGAACGTCACAAAATATATTATTCATATATGCTTTAAAGGCATGCTTTCAAAATAATCACATTTACAACAACATAAATATTATATAATATATAATATATAAACAAAAGCTGTTTTAACTATTAAAGCGTTAATTAATGTTATAAAAAACAATTTATACTAAATACATTTTAGTTGACGCGTCACATATATAGCTATTCTCTTTTTTTTTTTCATCAATGAACACAGTGAGAAGAGACGCAAGCGAAGATGATAAAAGTGGACCTTATTTCCCTTTGACCATCGTAAATCTTAACCAATTTCTCTTTTTCGCTCTCATCTTATGCTACGAAGGAATTAAGAAGAAAAAAGAAGACTCACATGACTCCAATGGGAGTATGGATGATGATGATGATCTGACACATGTACCTAGTAACTACTTCTACTGCCCCCTCTCCCTTAAAAATATATATGCTTATCTATGCTAAAGACAAGGGGCAGACGGAGGAGAAGGAGATGTTGCCCTGATTATATTATCATGAGGTAATGAAGATATAGGAGAGAGAGAGAGAGGAAGCTTCTCCTCATCTGTGAGGAAGAATGAAAGGACTTGCTTCACCTACCATAGACTGATAAGTGTGTATGCTTGTCATATTAATTGCCTTATGAAAGAGCATTTACAGGCTTTATTTAACAACTTATATTAGTATTTATAATATTGAAACCCATCAACTCTATATTATAATAGAAGAAAAAAATAGGAATCTATTTACTAAGATGTTAGAATGATAGTATGGGGTTTTTCTCTTCTTTATTTCAGCAATTGAGTAAGAAAAAACCCTATACATATTTGTTTTAAATCATTGCTTCTTGGAAGTACACTATTGACTGATTAATAGACATCAATGCATATCAATATAAAAAGGATATACGTTCTACATTCAGACACATATCACATCATAATAATCAACGAATAAATGTAATATAAGAAGAACAAAGCACATCAAATATAATCGTGTGTGTCTGGAATGTTTCTTTTAATGTATTTGATTAAATTTGTTCTTGGGTAAATGTTGATTAAGCCAGTGTTTGTGGGTCTGATAGACCCCTTTGCATTTTGTGGCTTTTAATCAAACACTTTTTATGTTAAAATAATGAACAGATGCTGTCTTCATCCCAACTACAATTATGGGTAATATTTGCCTTTTACCACATTTATAACTTATTTCTTAAAATAAAAGTTTGCATATATATATATATATCACTGAAGGCACTAAGTGATCATCGAATGAATCTATTTGACGTGACGTCATAATGTGGTGAAGTTGTTAAAGTTGTTATTTTCAGGAATTTATATTTTGATTTCAATCAAAGTGAACGATTAAAATGAAAGCAATAAGGGATATTTTTGTATCGACGGAGACATTTGGATGTGATTTTAGAAGGCACTAAGTGATCCTTTGCCATCGACTGAATCCATCGGACGTGAATGTGGCGAATAATATTATTAAAGCTGTTCTTTGACAAATGTTTTTTTTAATGTAAAAAAATAGTGCATTATTAAATGAAATCTTATGATATAGATCATTAAGCAACGGATGTGGCATTAGAATGTGGCAGAGAATAAAGTTGTTCGTTGCGTGTAAAAGATACGGACACACTTAATGTCCGGACACTTATCTCCAATGATAAGGCGTACTCTATTTGTGGTTCCTTTGGCATTGGCGAAAAATATGATGGAAATACGCTTGTTAAGGTTATTCTTCGGTGAATGTTTATTTTGATACTTTAAAATTAAGCCTTAACATTTTTTCGGAGTTTCATTTAGTAATTTGTGGGTTAAAATGTGGCGAAGTGTATTATTAGAGATATTTTTTTAGTGAATGAATCTTATTACTGGGTAATTATAAAGAGAATTATTAGTTATATTATGTCATTTACAACTCGCACCATGCTTCGGGTACAATCGATTAATTGTAATGATTATTGCATACGATAAATGACTCTTTTAAGGATAGCCCAGTTTTAGTTGGCCCAAAAGTACTCCTTATTTGTCAGTATTAAAATGCTTCAACTATGAATAATCTTATTTTATTATATATAACATGAATGTTTAGCGTAAAGGTATAATTTTTCACTTTGGCCCTTATTAATAAGACGAAGGCATCTCAAAAGTGTCTGGTAATTAACCTTGGTGAAACACATGTAAGTCTTCCTTAATTGCTGGTCTCACGAAGTCCCTCGTAATTGCCCTAATGACTTATAACCTACGGAATATGCCCATCATGAACAAGAAGGCATCGATGCTTCTAGTTCTCTACGAAACAAAGTCGTCGTCTCAGTGATAAGCAATTAAGAGAAACAAAACGTAGAGGAAGAAAAAAAAAGAATTCCTTAAATTAATTTTCTTCTTTTTTTCCTTCTTTTTTTCTTCTTTCACTGATAATTGGATAATTCAACGTTATAAATCGATCCCTGTCTTAAGCTGCTCTTTTCTTTTTCTTTTTTGTTGTTTTTGAAGCGTTAAGAACTTAAGAAGAGTACAGGAAGACAGAGTGACGGAGGGGAGTGCGAACGAATTTACATACTCGTCGGATCAATGAACAGGGAGATACTCTATGATCAACGATATGATACTTTTTTACCCATTTGATTCCTTGGATCTTCCTGCGGAATAAACATATTACTAGGAACACTAGTAATCTATTTTTTCACAATAAGATTGATTGTATTGTCTTCAACACTGAGAGTCGTCGAGTACGCTGAGCCATTTGAATATATATTTATATAAAATCATACTATTTATATAATTCATTTACTTTTTTCACTCCAAATCTTATTATTTTTGTACATCATAATGTATGGTAGCTTATAGAATTAGTATAATATAGGTATAAGCTGTTTTTAAAAGCCCTAAACACATCATAATTTCGTCAAAAAGCTCAACGAATGCAAATAGTATACTGTAATATATAATCGTATAGAGCCATACTCATAATATAATTCAATTATTCTTACGTCAAAATGTAATTACAAATGGATATATAATATATTAGACAGATAAATATGTTTTTACAGTCCTAATATCACCATAAATACATCATTTTTGCATTTAAAACCAGTACGAAATGCAGATATTAAGTTGCAATGTTATTATAGTTCATTTTCAAACTATCATTTCAATTATTTTACATCAAATGTGGTTCAATTTGAATAATATGACAATGTAAGTCAATTGTCCTAAAAATATTAGAATTCAATTAATATTTTGTGGAAATATAACCAAAAGTCCAAAGTATTTATTTATTCCTTTGTCAATGGACATAGGAATATACATCGTATATAATTATAATTCCTAATGACGTCATAGTTCAATTCGTTATTTGACAGAAAAAATATGGAAAAACATAAATAGTATATTTTAATACAAGTACATTAGTACATTTAATAAATGCATTCTCCGATGTGGTCAACTCCCACAATACACTTTAATTAATCCTTCATCAACTGGTCACAAATATATAATGCCTATATGTCAGATGAAACAACTAAAACGGCAGTATAGCTATTATATAACCACAATTCAATTAATATTTCGTCAAAATGTGGTCAGACATTCTCTATATATTGCACACACTATATCTATATAGTTTCCAACACTTCCTTCCTCAAAATACCGAGGTAAATTTATGTATTTAATTATAAATAAGCTTATTACTAATCATTTATAGCAATTCAATTAATCCTTCATCAAAATATGGACACAAAATAGCAATAGATGTCCTAATACACACAGCATTTTTCCCTTATTCCTTCATTCAATGCCCTCAAATGAAGTTAATAAATGATTTTATTCCTAATAATAATACAGTCATTCTTTCGTCAAAATGTGTACGCAAAAATATATATATATACAGTAAGGAGAGAGTCACACACATAATTCAATATTCCTTTGTCAAAAGTGCATTTATATATCATATTAAAGAGTATGTACATAATTCATTATTCGTTCGTCAAACAGTGTTCACCCCAAATATAAGTCCATGAAGAGAGCTCTCTTTACTAATAATAATAATAATTTCTTTAATTCTTTCGTCAAGTCCTACTGCTATGTATGAAATAAAGAAGAGCATCTGTTAATTATAACTGCTTTTAATAGAAGGAATGTTTGGGCGGGGGTGATTGGAATGTGGGTCTCTTTCTCTCTCTCTCTCTCTAAGTCCTCCTCCTCTTATTTCAGCTTACCTACATAGCCTTCTTCTGCCTGTTTGTTATTATTATTATTGTTCGCCTCCTATTTAATACCTTACCCCCCCCCCCTCCCTCTTAATACTATGTACATTCACAATGTGATCTATGAAAGAGAGAGAGAGAGAAACCTCGAATGAATTCGTGATGAATTCACTCTTAATTAATGGCGCTCAAGGGCTCTCTCCCTCTCTCTCTCTCTCTCTCTCAAAATGGGGACAATAGAATGAAAAGAAAAAGAGAAAAATATACATAATAAATAATATGTACTTGTGCCTTCTTAAGTCTGCTCTCATTCCCTCTCTCTCTCTTTTGTATGCAGCGTTTAATATAATGAATCATTAATTAGAGTGCCCTACGCCACAATATCAAAGCCATTGGTAGACTACAAATACCATTAAGCTGCACAAAAAGGAAGAAAAAGAAGAAGGGAGACTACTAAGCGAGGGCTCTCCTGATTTAACGATTTTTTAAAAGATATTGAAGAGGGGGAGATTACTCTGCGATATATAATATAGTAAAAATCTCCAGCTATATTTCCTCCACCTATATGAGTGGATGTATCCTCTTCATGCATCCACTGATATTTCTCTTTGAAAATGAAGGATTGAGGATCTGTATAAATGAACATTTATACAAGAAAATACATTTAAAACCATAATATAGAAACAGCATTAGTATATTATGTCATTTCATTAAACCATATTTACATTATGATTATAAACCAAATATATTCACATTCAATATGAAACCCCGCAATATTAACCGTCCATTTTTCTTAAGCCAAAAATACTACTTATATAAACCCAGAAAATCCAATTCAAACAATACTTCAAAACAAGTAGAGCACTAACCGAATGTACATTCATTTATCCAGCAAAACCGGAGTGCTGTATAAAAGAAATACACTAAAAATGTCCCTAAAACAATGCATTAATCCAAAAATCAATCTGTGTAATCGCCCTATAGTTATATGAAGAAAAAAACATTATTTTCCTTCATGATAAGGAAAAAAAGAGAGGGGGGAGACAACTAAGCGAGATGAGGATTGATTTCCCGGATTTCAATAAATATTAAAGAGCTTCTTTTTTACACCCTCCCTGAGAGTATTTCTCTATATAGAGTACGATTATTATTCATAGAGTAGGAAATGAAGTTGAAGGGGGTAGTGTAGGTGCTAAAAAATGTGAACCCCACCAGCAGAACGACGACAATATGTAGTTGAAGAGGGATAAAGCCTTGAGGGAGAGAGTAACTCACGTCACTTAATTATTCCATTTGCGAACAACACACACTTGAACACGTTAAGCACACATTAATTTATGATGTATCTTTTTTTTCTCCTTCCTTCTTCTTGTACACAGTTTCTTCTTTTAATAGTTGTATTTTTCCCTCTTGGAGGAGGAAAGAGAGAGAGAGAGAAAAGTTATCTCGTTTATCATGTTCTCGTTCTGGCACCAAAATAAAAACAACATTCAGAATCAAAATCTCATTTGTGAACCCTCAGCTTGAATGAAGAGGAAGAAGAACTCTTTTTTCCGAGCATCAGGCATCGACTGGATTCGTTTTAATGTGACGGAATCTTTATTTGAGTAAAGCATCCAGAATATAGGATAAAGCATGGAATGAAAGGCATCCTTTCATATACGAGAATAAAGTTGTGCTCTTTGACGATTTTTTAATTTACATAAACATCCCCAAACATATGATTCAGTATTAAATGAAAGGCACTCTTTGACATTACCTGAATCTATTTATCCTGACGTAGGAACGTTGCAAATACATGTGTTGTTGCTCTTTTGGCGAATTTTTATATACATAAAAATCTAGATACATTGATTAGTTATTAAATAAAGACGCCTTATTGACATTACCTCAATCTATTGACATTGAAATCAGATGTGGTGAATAAATCTGATGCTCTTTGGCGAATTTTTGTATACATAAAAATACGATGGGATATAATTTAGATTTAAGTTAAATTGATATCACAATAACAAATATATTTGCTCTTTGACAAGTTCTATTTCCATAAAAGTGTAATATCATTTAATATTAAATAAAGGCAATCAGGGATCCATTAAAATTCACTGGGTACATTAAATGTGACGTCATAATTATGAGAAAACATTTGTTAAGCTTCTCCCTGGCGACTGTTAATTTTTATACAATCCAGTAATATATATATATATATGTATTATATATATATATATATATATATATTTTTTTTTTTTTTTTTGGAAGGAGGTTACATTTGATAATGGCTTCATATATATTTTCTATTAAGTTCGAATGAGGCGAATATTATTGATAGTATTGTCCGTAGGTGAGGTAGGTTATTTTGATATGAAATCAGCAACATATATTTAATAGGTTCAATAAAACAATAACATTAAATGACATAAAATTAAATAGATTTCACCCCGATTTCCCAACATTGAGCAAAAGAGGGCCCTACACTTATAAAAACTAGTGCAACTATTTTAGGCTTCGCAGATGTCGCAAATAAATAAAGCACACTATTGATTAATTCTTATCCTTACAACTTTATGTGAAGGTTTTATAATTCAATTAACTTGGCTTGGCATTACATTATAAAGATTGACCAAATTTTGCAATTAATTAAAAAGTATTTGTATTATAACATATATATAAACACAAGAGTTATATCTACAAAAGTAAGCCATCTCATTTGACTAATGAAATCATTATAAATGTCATAGAAAGCGCACATCTACAACAGAAAAAAGGATGAGGCATATGACTATCAGCTGATGTTCAAAGGATCAAGGATCAAAACAATAATATTTTTAATATATTTTGTTCCATTTCAAGTATTATATAAATAGATCCTTCCTACATAACAAAGTATTATATTAATAATATGAATGACAAAATAAATACTTTGAAGAATATATGATATCTAAAGTTTTAATATCAACTGACATCATGTTTTTTTAAAGTAAGATATCTCTTTAAATATTTATGAAAGGCATCAGTCCCAATTTTGTTGCCTTAAATATACATATATTGTGCAATTAATTAAAAAGTATGTATTATATATATATATATATATATATATATATATATATATATATATATATATATATATATATATATATATATATATATATATATATATATAAACACAAGAGTTATATTTTCAAAAGTAAGAATGATGCAAAACAATTATTATCGATATAAAATCCTGGAATCCTCAGCTGACAGCCAACTGTTCCTCTGGTGAATATAGATGTTATGCCTTTTTTATAAATAATTATATAACCATGGCCAAAATATAATAGTTGTCACGCTCAAATATTTATATATCAATTGATTTAAAAAAGACATAAGTATATATTGATTTGATCATCAGGAAACATGGCCTGGCAGCAGCCGTCTTTTATATCCTCTTACAGTTGCTATAAATATGTATATCCAAGAACCAAAAAAGACTTGAAACAGAGATTTTTCTATCTTTCAAATATTGAAACATACATGAGTATCTCGTGTTTTGATTCGCGGGGCAGTGGAAATATCAGCTGACGGCATTCTTATTCTAATGGTAGTTAAGATTCCTTCTTTATATATATAGTGATTTTAGTTGATGATCCACATTTTCTTTTCTTTTTTTGTAATTTTTTGTTGTTTTTTCTTACAACAGTAATAAAGAAAATAAAAAGAATAAGAAGCTGCTGTTGTGTGTGTATATATATATATATCATATACACTCTGAGAAACCTCAGGAAATATGACATAGAGGAGGAGATTGAGACTCGCTCTCTCTCTCTCAGAGGGGAAAAAAGAAATGTCAGGCTCACTTAATAGTCGTCTTTCCTAACTGGCAGTAATAATAATAATAATGTCTACATAAAGACCGGGAGGAGCAAAAAATTTCAGTGATACAGAAATGTCACTCAACCATGAAGAGAGAGAGAGAGAAGAGTCAAAGAGGGAATGACAAACACCTTACATAAATATGTAAAGCAGCAGAAAAGTACTCAGACATACATTGAAAAATATATCAATAATAATACTATTTAACAAATTATATTGGTATTTAATGTCCACTCCCGAGTTTTTTTATATTAATTCCTTCTTTCCCGGATTTTTACAGGGAAAGAAGAATTATTATTTGATTATTTTTTAATGTAGGTTAAAGATAGAATATTTTTATTATTATGAGAGTCTAACCTCAAATGTGTTACTTATATACCTATAATGTCCACTCCCGAGTTTTCTGAATAATTCCTTCTTTTCCCAGATTTATAATTGGGAAAGTAGAATTGTTAATATATGTTTTCTTTTATTGTTTAGGCTAAAGCAAGACTACAAGGGTAAAGCCTATTTTTACATTCTTCCTTCAGTTTAAAATATACAGAATAATTACATATTAAATCCATTAGTAAGTTAAAGATTCAAACAAAAATAGATTTTTTTAAATATGTATGAAATAGAAGCAACTAGAAATCACAAAGTTAATACAAGACACAAAGTGTACTATTTAACAAATTAAATTGGTTTAAATTAAGACTACTCCCTACTTTTCCATATAATTACAGAGAGGATTTCCTTGACTTTGAATAAATACAGTGCAATTGTGCCATTTTTATCAAAACTATTATCATGAAGATATATACTTATTATTATTGTAATGAATATTGTATATCTAGCTTATATATTTCAAACAAGTAATTAACTACGCATGAAAAACAAGCTAATTTAAATAAATAATAATAAAAGTAAATAAAAAAGGTAAATTTTGAGCTTGCCGAGTTTTCTAAGAAATTTCTGAACTTCTTTTAATTACTAATATACAGATATATAAATCCATACATATATTTTGTGTTCGTTAAGAATAAATTACCCTTACTACCAATATTTATCAAAATGCATCAATATTATTGGTCAAATTCTTATAGAGGAAGAATCTTAATGTGAGTTCACTACAGCTAGTGTGTCACGACAATATAAATCGATGCAAATAAAAGTACGTCCTGATATACATAAGACTCAATATGTCACAAATTACAAGTTTTTGACAGCTTTAACTTATACATCAATAGATGGAATTTAGAAAGCATATATTGGGCATTGAGTAATCATGAAATGTGAACCTCAGAGCATTATAAATATGTGTTGAGGTTGCTTAGAAATAATGGCAAAAAGTTAAAGTTTGTTCATAAAAAAACTTGGGAAATACATTAATTGAAAAATATATCTATTTAAAAATCGGGACAATGTGTTACACAGCAAGATAAAGTAAATGTACAAATACTAATGGTTTTATTTAAAAAAAAACTCTTCATTATAATATTAAAAAATTACACTTCTAATTAAGGCTGAAGGTAAATCTTTTTAGAAACCATTAAAATTATATATTTAAGCCCGAGACTTACATTAACAGGAATAGAGATGAATTTTTTAACTATATGTGTATATAGAAGCTCACATACAAAGCACTGGTGCTATGGGTACCCCCGAGCGCTCCTTAAGCATAGCTCCATAAAAAATTTCTACCGTTGAAAGACCGATTTAAATATGAATACAAAAAAGTATTCGGGAAACGCCAGGCACATACATACATATTTAAAATAATAATAATAAAATCTTGTGAAATCGTGCGTGCCCTTTTACAAAGTTAATACTGGGCTAAATGAGTCAACAACAAAAACAAAACTCAAAGCAATCTTTAAAAAATGAGCATTATTTGTATAGACGTTCATATATCCTTCTATTATACATATATGAAAATGTATCCTAATTAATTGTAAATGAAATCTGCTAAAACAAAACCATTTTATTAATCATCTTTTCATATAGATGATTATTCAAGTAAATATATATAATATATATATATATATATATATGTATACATATATATAATATATATATATATATATAGTATAAATATATAAAGGGTATGTATATATACAGGGTGCGGCAACATAACTTCCTTTTCAGAAGGCAATAAAACAGATGTATAAATCAGAAAGGTTTTTAATTTTGTTTCATGATTTTAGTACAAATTTAAAGTTTGTTTCACCTAATTTTGAAAATCCTATCAGATAGGTGACGTCCACCATTGTCCATACACTGTTATACCGATTTCGGGTGTTTGCCATGACCCTCACCAGCGTATCAGCGGGTATATTGGCAATTTCTTCTCTGATGTTGGCCTTCAAGTCTAGTAGCTTCTCGGGCGGGGACATAAACACGGGATTTCAAATATCCTCACAAATAAAATTAAAAAGAAGAAATGCCACTATAACCAATGATACGCTGGTGAGGGTCATGGCAAACACCCGAAATCGGTATATACAGTGTATATATATATATATATATATATATATATATATATATATATATATATATATATATATATATATATATATATATTATATAGCTTATATATAACATTCTTAATTTCACTATTTCGTACTTTTCTATTTGATTTTTTTTTTACATTTACTCCGCATTAGGAGTATTAGCCCCAAGTCTCTTTTGTGGCTTTTAATTGAGGTTCTTTAAGAATAAAGGAATTCTGGAATTCAGTTGAACGACGAAGAAAGAGAGAGAGAGAGAGAAAAACCTTTATTTTTTTCTAGAGCACTTGAGGAGTGGGGCGATTAATCATAGTCTAATTTTCAATGAGGAGATGAGGACAATAGGCTCATAATTGGAGAGAGAAAGAGAGAGAGGAAAAGAAGCTGATCATCATTCAAGGGAGTGAATACTTTATAAAGAGATCATTATTATTATTATTACTTTTATCAGTAAAGTTAACTTATAAGCCATTATTATTATGATGATGAGTATAAAGATTCAGAGGAACGCCGAGAATTAATGCAATTAATTCCTGGGAAATCGTGAGAGACTCCAAATTAAAAACACCCTTATCAATGGAGGATCACCTATCTTCTTAAATGTGGGGATACCGTGGGCTATGTTGCTCTGTTGACAGCCAGGGAAATTGAAGCAAAGTAAGAGAGAGTGGTGCCCTTGTATAGGATTACATGCTCCCAAAAAAAATGAGATGGAAAGAAGGGTTATTGAGAAGGGGAATAATGATTTTATAGGGACAAAAAAGATTTCTCTTTGTGAGATTGTTCATCATCGGAACTTTATTCCCTATCCTCTTGGGCTAAAGTAGAAGCGGTTAAAAAGATATTTAAACATAGAAATCTCCTTATAAAAACGACTTATTTACCATTTGAACTAAATGTATTAGTATATATATATATATATACAGTAACGGAGTGGGAAGAATTTATCCACCGGGACAATTATCCCTCGCCGGCCTTATACAGGCCCCAATATGCCATTTGGAGGCTGTCAACGGCTGTTTATGTTTCTTGAGGCCAGCGGAGTACCGGGAATAGTCCCGGTACTCCCGCTGGCCTCTCCGCCCCTATATATATATATATATATCACAGTAGATTCCGGTGGGTCTATTCTCTGATCTACAAAACGAGTAATAATCATGCAATAGATTACTCTGAGTCAATTTGATATCATGGGCATCATATCTCCATAATCGAATACGTATTGCAATAAAGAATTGATCTTCGTGCTTCACAAAATATACTCTCTATAATTGATTATAAAGTACACTGTCTATAAGATATTAAAATATACTTTTTTAATAAAATATTATTATAATTATTATTATATATATATATATTTCAAAACTATGTTTTTCAATAAAATACCAATTACTGTTTATTTATTATTATATAATGTTTTTTTAGAAGATATTATAAGAATGCTCTTACATTTTAAATTAATTATTGTACAAATATGAAACATCTTAATTATTAGTCTAAGAATACATTACAAACATTCAACTTCAAAAGAGCAGCACATTAATATTACATATAATGCCTGTAATCATTATTTTATTGTTATATATTTTGATGATACATTTTCGCGAATTTCAAATGTAATTAATTCATCAAACATTATTTATAGTTATCAATGAATCTTTTAAGGCATATTTATGAAGGCCTTTGCTTATAGACATGAGGAGAACATATAGACAAAGTGATCCATTCGTCTAATATTACATCTATGGGAATTGTACACCCCTTGAGAATGCCGAAGAATGAACATTTTTACAATAAATTATCAAGTGCGATTCATAAAAATGGCTGCTATCCTCTTAGCAGATGAATACAGTAGAGAGAAGGAGAGGAAAAAAGCGGGATAAAAAAAGAATCCTTTATATTTGTCGTTATTATAATAATTGAGTCATTACTTAGAGAGAGAGAGGCGCGGAATAATACAATAATAAGTATAATCTGTCGCCACGGGATTGGTCGGACAAATGAGAAATGGGGGAGTGGCGAAGTGGGAGGAGGAGAGTCTCCGCGCACGCCTTTTCTCTCTCTCTCTCTCTTTCTATATCGCCCGCCCGTCCGCTCAGAGTAATTTGTTGGATTATTAGAAGGAGGCATTTTTTAGTAGAGTATCGTCTGGGATGTGTGATGACTGTGGAGGATAAAATGGATCTACTTTTGCCTAAGTCAGGGTCCCTCTCGGAGGGAAGTGGTTCTTCGAGAGGAGCTCAAGGAGGCTCTCAAGAGACCCGACTCTCCTTTTCCGTGGACTCCCTCCTCGGAAAGCGAACGCGGAAGTCGAAAGCCCCGAGGATGACGAAGAAGAGGAAGATCAGCACGTCGAAGTTGGGAAGAGGAGGCTTTCGAGGAAGAAGAAGATGAGGAGCTGCTGGATGAGAGGAAGAAGAGAGGATCGGCTCTCTGGGGTGAGGATCGGCTCTCTGAGGACTGTGAGAGTCCCTCTTCGACTTCTTCGCCTCATCCGAGTCTGCTTCTCTCGGGGTTCCGGGGGCATCCTCCTCTCTTGTCCCAGGGGCGGCCTAACATGTTTTTGGCCAACATGGCATGGCTGCTGCCGCGGTGCCCGGGGAAGTCCCTGCTCCATCCCCACCCACCCCCGGGATGGCCACCCAACTTCCCGGGACACCTACCCCCGGGACTATCAACATTCCAAACCCCTTCTTTAGGCCAGGTAAAGCGTAACGAAGAATATACCTTTTTGTATTATAATTTTAATAATAATATTAAAAAAATATATATAAACATTATTGTTATACCAAGAACTTAGTGAAATGCACTCTCAAATGTCAATATAATTAACAAATTTTATAATTTTATGTATATAGAACTTTCCTTGTTTCGCGAGAAAATGCATATCGTTTTGTACATGTTTTTAAACATTATTGATGTTTTTATAATATATAAATTAGTATGTTTTAAGAGATTAGACTATTTAAAATATATAAGATAAAACACATTTATACTATTTAAAAGCTAAAGTACTAATAAGCCTGTATAAACATTTTTTATATTAATTAAAACAGCTGTTGATGACCTTAAGGCCATAAATATTTTTAAGTTGATGAGTATTATTATAAATTTAACTTTTAGATATTATTAGTATATAGTATATATATATATAGATATATATATATATATATATATATA
>CP045896.1:7779240-7797858 GCA_013387185.1 Caligus rogercresseyi
TGTTTTTAGAAATAACCTTACATGAAGGATACTTTTATATGATAATAGGTCTAGTGACTTAGAACGTAAAAACAATATTATATATTTTGTCTGGCAGGCTTGAATAATGAGTATATTTAATTATATATAGAATAATACTGGTAATACCGATTAATATTCCATAAATCTGCACTTCAGATGGTTGATTTCTTTTGATTGATAAAGATAAATTTCATTTTTTAATGTCTAGTATGTCCATCGATAGCGATCGATTTAGATTCCTTATAACGATAGCTTTATTTGTCCTAGCTAGCGAATTGCTAATTGCATTTTCATTGGCAATCGGTACCAGTGGATTTTCATACCATAGTTCTGGAGGGAGATACCCTCTACTGATAGTTTTCACTTTTAAACTACCGAATACCGATTGATTATGTATATGAGAATCTTCATTACTCGAATTTCAATTAACAATCAGTGAAATGTGAAAAATTACAGTCAGCAGGATTATTTAAAATCCTACATCTGGGACATAGCTTTCTAACGACTACCCTTACTGGCAGTATATTTTTATATACCGAGTCCTTGAGTAATGTAATTAAGTGTAATGAATTAAATATATTTTAAATTTTTCAAAATATATATTTAAAAGTATACCGAATGAGTTGTTTGAACCCTTATTAAAATGGTTTCTTTTTGTTCCTTCCCCCAGGCTTTCCCCTTTCAGACCTAAACCTGAAGCCCCCTTCCGGCCCATCGAGTCGGTACGCTCCGTAAGCACAAGCCTAACCGTAAGCCCCGCACCCCCTTCACCACCCAACAGCTCTCAGCCCTCGAGAAGAAGTTCCGGCAGAAGCAGTACCTCTCCATCGCGGAGCGAGCAGAGTTCTCTGCCTCCCTCAAGCTCACAGAAACACAGGTCAAGATCTGGTTCCAGAAACCGTCGAGCCAAGTCCAAGCGACTCCAGGAGTCCGAGCTTGAGCGTCTCCGCATCGCATCCTCCCTCTAATGCCACGGCCCTACGGCATGATACCGCCCTCACTCCTGGGTGGGCACACTCCGTCACATGCACCCTTTTCGGAAGCCTAGGCCACCACCGGCGGCCAAAGTCACCCCACCCCCACCACATAACCCCCCTCACACGAGTGATGCCATCCTCAGAGAGCCCCCTTACTTCTTCATCTTCTTCTTCTCCAAACACAAAGAGAAATGATAATATTCCACAGACCCCACAACCAACACAAATCGATGACATACGACAAATAATTGTACGAACAATAAATAATAATAATAAGCATCATAATTAAGTTAATCATACCATACACATTCATAACAAATATAAATAAAAAACCAAATAAAACCATCAACCTTTATGATCACTATTAATCTCTCCAGGCATATATACATTCAAATTAAACCTTCTCTGACGTCACTTATGACGTCAACCGAATGTATTATTATTATTAAGAATAAATCAATCCATCCGGAATAAGTACTAACTGGGAAAATACGGAGAATACGGAGAAAGAAACTGCACATGAAGAAAATGACCCAAGATAGAAAAGGAAAATGATGACTCATGGAGGAACGGCAAATACATCAACAATGAATCATTTTTTTTTTGCCTATATGGTTCGACAGAATTGCATCCGAAAGGATATAAATAAGCATTATAGCGTTTAAAATTAGTCTATCGAACCTAGGATCTTAACAATGAGGTAGATCAAAAATGACCATCCCCTCTCGGGAGTATTCGAACCTGCGCCCTCAACATTGAGAGTTGAACGCGCCTTAACACGCACGGCTATCGCACCATCATTTTATATTGCTAGTATAAAATGATTGCCATTATTTATATAATAAATAATATTTGCACAATACTTAGTGGTATTTCACTCAAATACTTGCATACTATGTATTTGGACATTTTCCATGAGTCATCATTTCCTTTTCTGCCTTGGGCCATTTTTTCTTAACTGATTTTATTTTTTCTTCTTGACACCACACATTTGACGGGTTGGTTTGTTATTTGTGAGGATGATGCCATCTTGGGCATTCTTTCCAACCCATCAATAAGTATAACTTTTCGGCGTGCAACTCATGGCTTTTCTTACGCCACATAGATGATGATGAACCATTTATCCCCTGATATGTGATGAACCAAGCATTCATTTTGCCCTGTGTATGAGCAGTAGACTAATATTAATAGATGATATTATAGGAGACATCACCTCAAAGGATGACCCATGAAGAAAAGACAACTAAATATTTTGAAAGATCCCTGAATGAAATAATGCTTAGTTTCATAAAGACAAACTGATCTTAAATTCTCCATTATCATTTCAACCAATCACGTTCGAGACAAAAGTCCTTATTTGATATCCTATTAGAGTAGTAAGAAAGGATGGATTTCGTCATTTTGAAGGTATTCATAAATTTAATTTAATACAAGTAAATGGGAGAGCCATGGCCTAAAGTGACCTCGTTTTGACCCTGGGTGAAGATTTGAAGGCAGGAAGGTGTACTTGACTCAGAGGGGAGTACATTTCTAGGAGCTATAAAAAAGATCCCTACCTACTTGTATTTTAGGGAAGCCGTTCTGCTCTGAATACTAACAAGTTATAATTCACCTTTATCAAATTCAGCATTGATCCTAGAGGGGAGACGTCAAACTATAATAATCCACGGTAAATATTTGTCACTCAAGTGATAAATATGTCCTAAATTAAGGTTGACGCATAGAAAGTAAAAATTGCCAAAGAAGGATCTCCTAATATTAAAGTATTTTACTGTTAAAGCAGCATAACCTCTTTTGTTGTCTGGTGATCAAATAAATTAATAAAACCATATTGTATTACCTGGAAAAGAGCCCTTTTCCTAATTATCTTTAAAAAAGGATAAAAATAAATAACATTTTTACCGAATTATATATAGATAATTATCCCAATACCAAGTCAGCTGGTAAGCAACTTATAAGCAGTCAAATTGAACTGTGTTTATTTTTGTGGATGACTAGTCGAGTCATTTTGATACAAGGCGTGCATTTGAAAGATACTTAAATAAAACACACAGTCCATCCCATCAAAGTAAGAGAATTAAATCCCATTGATAGAATTATTAAGTAAATTATAAGTTTAAAAAAATTCGTCAAAGATGCGCATGTTTGGGTTTCATTTTATCAACAAAAGCAGACAAAACGCGCGCGTCCAGCCTAAGAAGGCTTTAAAAAGACCTAAATGAAGCGGCCACACTAAAGTATTTATAATGAATTATACCCACTAAATGAGTTTTTTTGTATATGTTCTCCTTGAGACTTCTTCGTTTATTAAACATTCTTTTATCATCATCATATTGAAGTAGTGTAGTATTAATAATAATAATAATATAATATAGTATAAATCCTAATAGGTGTGTATGTGTGATGAAAAAATGCATCAACCTTATTATCAATGATAATAAAGAAATAATAATAATAATATAGTATAATGATAGTGTAATATAATAATAATAATAATACAAAAAGAATATTGGCAAAAAGGAGAAGTTGAATAAATATTTAGGACATGAGAAGGGGCTTCTCCTTATTTATTTTGCATTGCTTTTTAGAAAGGTGAGAGAGGGGGAGGGGGAGCGAGGAGGGAAAGAAGGAAGGCTCTTAATAGAGAGCTTTTGACAATCCGTTACTTGGATAGGAGGAAGCAGCGGCGAGTGGGGTGGGGGGGGGGGGGGATGATGAATATATGATAAAGGGCAGAAATAATGGGGGACTAGAAGAGTTGTTCATTAATAGTAGTTATAAAAAATACGCGATTCGTCAATATAATAATATAATAGAATAATTCATGTTGGGAAAATAAACAAAAGAAAGATGCTAAGTAGACAAGTAGATTGCCGTCCTTAAGTATGAGAGAGAAACATAAATAAATAGTTATAACAGCATAGAGAGAGAGAGAGGATATAAATGTATAACATATATTATTATATGCTGGTGATTATATATTTGAACAAATATATATATATATATATATGTTCCTCCTTATTGAGGGGGGAGTTGAATGGAGTTATTAGAGGCTCTTGCACTGAATGAGAGGTTGGGTGAGATTATTGAGCAAGAAGAGGGTAGACACATTGCGCTGATTTAGTGGGTATATTGCACGAATGGCTGCCGGATTGAGATCAGAGAGAAGAAGAGATGAGGGCGGTGGGGGGGTTTCTTTTTTTTATCTCCCAGAGGTATATAAAACGACAAATAGAAGAATAATAAAACCTGTTCTTTTTACAGATATACTTTTTTAACGGATCGTGTCGTTCCGTAGGCAGAGTCCACGACTTGTGGCTGTCCGCTCTCCAGTAGTCCGGAGGAGTCTGTCTTTCCATTGTTCCTCATGGAGGATCTTCCAGTGTGGACATTTGGAAGTTGACTCCGGGTTCGGCGGCGGCGACGTTTCGGCCTCGGTGGTTGTTGCTGCTTGCGTTGTTGAAGAGTGTGGATGCGGGGGGTTCGTTGATAAAGTGTAGTCCCCTCCGGCGAGGAGGCTGCTTCCATCAGCATGAGGATGGAGGTTACCCTTGTACCCCGCTTGCTCACACTGCTGTGAATGGTGTGAACTTGTTGGGCTGGAGGAGGGAGCTGGAGTAGTGGCTGCTACCGTCGTAGTATTACCCCCACCACCGCCCACGCCGGAGTTGAGAGCACTCAAATGCGCCGGCCGACTGACTAACTCCGGCTCGGCATAAGTCACCTAAATAGAAGAAATCACAAATATTAAAAAAATCCTACAAAAAGTTCAATTTAAAGTTCTCCAGGTAGTTGCTGCATAAGAAATATTTCAAAATTGATGGCATCTCTCCCCGATACCCCCCCATCCATTCCGTAACAAAATGACAAAACATATAAGAGAAACAAGTAATATTTTTAAAAGGTATACGGATGTATCTTAACATACAGTTTTGTAAAATAACACTAGTTCTATTGACAATTGTTTGAGTTGAGTTTTTTGGGTAGATGCATTTAATGATTGTGTTAATGTGCTAAAACTTAGGCCTATTTTAGATACCCCCATGTTCACTAAAGAAAGGCTAGGAGGTCATATAACCCTTTTCATTTGCAAATAAAGCCATTTGTGTGTTGTTTTCATCAAAACAACTTTCTGGTGGGAACGCCTATATAGGCATAGAAGATAAACCAGTTTAGTTTTGTTCAAAGGCTTTTGGGGGGCATGTCATGATAATGTGATTAACCTACGTTTGCTATTATTTGAATACAACATAAAACCTGAAAAATACACCCAAGACTTGGATAAAATCTTAGGTAGTAGTTAATGATGCGGAGCCATAAGAGATAGCTTTAGCAGAAAGGCTGTGTGTTAATCTAGGAGGATTTCAGCTTGATAACTATTTCTTATACAACTCATACACTAAATGACAATATTGACTAATTATAAACTATAAATTAATGTCATAATTTATTCATTAAATACCTCTTCCTGGTCCCTGGGGTCCAGTTTATCTGAGGAAGTGGGTAGTAAGGGTGCGAGGGGTCTTGCCAATCCCTGGCGCTGCTCAAAGTACTCGTATTCAGTGTCCGGATAGGGAAGATGTACCCCGCTCTCCTTGCCGCACTTTCGACCGCAGCAGTACCGATGACGAAGCCCACAACGAGGGCTGCAACTGCTCCTGCAGACACGGTTATGACTAAGGTCTCCAGGGAAAACAACACCGTATTAGACTCGGATACCTTTAAAACAAAGTAAATCTGCATGAGAGCCTTCTCATATTTATGTTGTAATACTGAGTCTTCTCAGTATATATTTATAGCATTTTTATAATTTAAATATTTTTTTTATTCCAGTAGCCAAAAGAGCATTGTCCCCTCCATGATGATTACGGCTTTTGTTTATTGTATATTTCGTCCCTCATATCACATTCAACTATGAATTCAAAATGTGTCAATAATATCAAATAATATGTTAATTGTTTTTTTAATATCGGCAAAAATGTCTAAAAACCTTTAATTCCTATTAAACGATAAAAATTCAACATATAAGCGGTAACATTATTACCAAATATGCACAACAAGTGATTCAGACTGCTGATAAAAAATTCGCGGCCCCTCGGATTCTTCTCGCGCCCCCCCCCCCCCCCCCCCCCCCGATCCTCCACCAGTCTTAGCTCCCTTCCTGTCATATAAACCATTTAAACTTGTTGAAGCTTTTATATCTTTAATACTTTTGGGATATCTTGTGATATTTTTAGGTCACTATAGACAGGTTTTGACTGTATGGTAGTCTAATAAAAATGGGCCTAGAGCATTATGTTACAATATTAACTGAAATAAAAGACCAAAGTCTATATAATTAATTAATATAATAAGAAAAAGCATGCTATAAGAAATAGAAATATCATATATTTCTTTTATATAAATTTTTCGAAAGCATATGTTTATAAAATCGGAAAATATACATTTGCAATAAATATATAATTAAGTCAAAATGCGAATAACATTAAAATATACTTGAATTCGATAGTGGAATACAAAAAAAATCCAAATCTATGGCTAAATGAAAGTAAATATTTAATAACTCATTGCGAATGGTATACAAATTTATATATATATATATTACACATAATTGGATCAATATTAAATTCAAATAATAAACGAAATCAATAAAGAAAATGATATCAACTATGTATGAAAAAATGGCTTTCTCATAAAAATCCTGGAAAAGTATATCCTCAAAAAATTATATATTATAGTTCTCCAAGTTTTTTCAGATAATCCAATCATTACTACTTTTTTTACAACTTTAATACATCATGTAATAACTATAAAAATACATAAACGGCGGTTTGATTACAATATAATCTATTAAGAGGTAAATGTTAAGAAAGAAGGACTCGTGTAGATCTCATTTTATATAAATGAAATACTAAGTTTTTGATGCAATAAAATTAATGTTCCTGGACGGTCCAGTATAAAAGTACTAAAATCTTTACTTGTCAAGGGTAATAAAGAATCACAAATAATGATTAAGATATTATAAATGTCTATCACATATCTGCAGTCAATCAGTAGTATGTAGTACCGTATTCGAACATTCAAATAAAATTAAGTGAGAAGGAATAATACTAAATTTTATTTATATTAAATAGAAAATAACCCTAAATTAAAATAGTTCAATATCAAAAACTCCCTATTTTTGAAAAGCTGTATATATATGTAGTATGTTTATTTTTAAGTATTAGATTTATGTTCATTCGTACACCAATTTATAACGTGATTACTCGTTGATGCTGTATATTACTTAATAATTATCGCTTTTATCTTAAGGTTATTTTAAGTACCAACTATATATATAAATTGTGCGTTATCTTAAAAAATAACGTTATGTTATAAAATATTTATATCATAACTGTTATCGCAGGCAATGATATATATATATATATAATATATATCAAATACATTAACCATTCAAAAACAAATAATATATATTATAAAATAGCACGTGCTAATCTCTTTCATCAACTTTATAGTTCTCGATTGAAGATTCACGGATTGTATTGAATACAAATAAATAAAAAGCTCATTTAACTATATACCAAATAGATAAATGCTTTTTGTGTATCTTTTTTTACGTTTCAGCTATATTCAGCGTTAAGATAGTATAATAATATATAATAAAGAGCTGACCTATACCCTTTGAGGACGATAAGAATAAAAGGAGGGGTTTGTTCAAATAAAAGGTTAAGTCAAGTATTTAGTTGCAAATACGAATAATAAAAATTAAATGGAAATAAATTTGTATACAAATATTACCACAAAGTTTTATTTTCAATTAGTAATAGTTTTTGGTGTAAAAAATACTAAGAAAAATCATCCTAAAGGGCACTATTGCTAATAGGCTCAACTCTTTTTTTAAAAAATGTGTAAAAGAAGCCTTTTGCTTGATTTCAAGTAGCTTTATAGCATTGAGGAACCAATAATCTTTTTTTTAATGCTAATAATAAAATATAGAAGAAACTCAGCCAATACAGTCAACTTCGCCTAAGTCGATTCTCTCGGGACTGTGCAAAAACAATCGACTTAGGCGAACATTCGAGTTACAAATTTTGATTGCTAAGTCGAAGAAAAAATTCGATATACAGGTAGGGTCTGTGTGTGTGCAACAGCGCACATGCAGTCGCAAATCATCGGCGAGGCATTTTTTTTTCTCCACTTCAACCATCTGTGTCGCTTCCTTGTAATACACATTTGTGAACGGCAGGCGCAGTGCATGCAGGCTATGGTTTTGGAAAGTGGCGCCCTCTTCGACTTATGAGAAGTTATTTTCTTGTTTATGTATGTGTTACTTTCAAAATATCTGTTCGACTTAGGCGAAATATCGACTTACAAAAATCGACTGTACGATTTGTATTACACACATGTCAATGGAGAAAAATGGGACTTTTGATTAGGGACGGTTACTTCGATCTCCTACCTGAGCTAGAACAAAGAGAAACCACACTTCAACACAGCCATCGTGCTAACATTCCTCACAAAAACCTCTCTATTAATTTACTTATTATAGAAGAAGAAGGAAAAAAGTAATCGTATCCAGTTGAACATATCATGAGCCGAGTTCATGCTCGGAGCGACCACATGATGAAGGAGCTCCCAAACGTCTCGCCTCCTCCTCCGATCATTGAGGAGAGAGGATGAGACGAGACGGGTCAAATATAATGACTGGAATCATGCCACCCGT
Source organism: Caligus rogercresseyi (assembly GCA_013387185.1). Taxonomy (NCBI): domain Eukaryota; kingdom Metazoa; phylum Arthropoda; class Copepoda; order Siphonostomatoida; family Caligidae; genus Caligus; species Caligus rogercresseyi. The sequence continues at coordinate 7,787,962 of CP045896.1, forward strand.
CCACTCCCATTCGAGAAATTTGATCCCAAGCAATGATGAATCAATGTAAAACAATAACATAATAAGAACAAGGCAGGAGCACTCTGGATGACGAATACCTTTTTTCCTTCTTCTTCTATAATAAGTAAATTAATAGAGAAGGTTTTGTGAGGAATGTTAGCACGATGGCCGGTTGAAGTGTGGTTTCTCTTTGTTCTAGCTCAGGTAGGAGATCGAAGTAACCGTACCCTTTGATTACATTCGAGTTAGGCGACTTTTCGACTTATGCAATTTCGACTTAGGCGAAGTTGACTAATAGAGAAAAGTTATAATGCGAATTTATGCATACATATTTTACGGCATCATATTGTTTTCAGTTCATTACAATTAAGAACTGTGTCAATTAAAAGATATTATCAATAACAATAATAGTTATATTATTATTATTTATTCATGGTATTGATATGTGTTGAGCAGACGTACCTGAACTCCAGGTCCCTGCTGAGAGACGGTTCTATCCGGAGCCTCAGGCTTGGAGGACAAGGAACTCTTTTCACGATTAACTATATTAATGACTAGACCCACAGGGCGAAGAGGATCGTCCTCCAGGATACGTGAGGAGGGACTCCCCTCCGCAAGACAATGAGAATGCTCTCCGTAGACACAGATTGAATAAAACTAGATGCCATGTTTTGAGTCCAGTCGCCAGATCCACATCTAGAAGAAGAAAAAAACATAATCGGAAAAAGTAAAAAAATCAAGCTCAAACTGTTGGAAGACGAATTTTAAATGCTAATTGGCATATATATATAATGTATCTATTGTAGCGCACTATACTAATAAAATAAGAAGAATTCCATTCATTCGTTCGGATGTTTGTTCGTTCATTATATCTTTAGAAATGTTGAATAATTTTGAAGGCTCAAAGAGTGTTGTTTTAGTGGAACCTCTCTGAAAATTGATATTTTATTCGCCAAAATGTTTTTTGTCAATTCTTAAAATTGCTAAAAAGTTTGGACTTAATTTTCTTAGGCTTTAGTTTGAGATGTTAGGGTGTGTTTTAGACTATTTGGTTACTCTCAGAAAATTTGTTTTCCCATGTTTATTTTATACAGAGAAAACGTTTTCTACGACTTGTTGGTAATGGCCGTAGACAAAAATGTAAGTGGAAGATTGGGGGAGCTAAGGAACAGTTAAATTAGAGTGAGTGTTTGTTCCCAGAAAAAATATATAATAAAAATCCGTTTATTTCTTGGGTCCTTGTATCTCCTAAGCCCTTAGTTATATATTGACCAACTTTTTCTATGGATAAGTTGAAGGGAAATATTGGATCAAAGTTGGCAATATCAGAAAATGATACATTAATTTTGATGTACTATATGTTACAGACAGACACATGACCAAGGATATAGCGACATATAACCTACTGGCGAATAGTTTCAGCCCCAAATATCCATAATTGTGTGAAACGGAACGAATAGGCTGGGAATCCCGAGTTTTCAAAGTCGCGATCAATAAGGTACGCAATATTATATCTGGGAATATGTCGCAAAGGTCATGATCGTAGTATGCCAAAGAACCTTACAAAGTGTAATTCCATCATTTTCATCAAATCTCATGAAGACAATACATAAAGGCGTATTGCATTTCCTTCCTATAAAAAAGGAGGATCACTTATCTTCCCCTCCATTAGCATTAGCTGCATCTCAATCCAAAAAGACATCATTTGAGTTTAGTCAAGGGTAATAGACGAAAACTATAAGTAGATGGATCTTGTAAACTTAAGGGTTTTTATTAGAAAGATAATATTTCTACATTTTATAATATTTCTAATTCATTTTTTAATATTTAATGATTTAACTATCTAACATTATTTTTGAAGGATCCTAAGAGTCAATTGGATCAGGCCATAAGTCCTTTGTGTATGCTAAACGTTAAATAAATCAGTCATCCTAAGACTTTACTCGCCTTTTAATTGGATCACTGACAGCTCTGATCTTTTTATACATACATAAAATGAGACCATAAAAGTTTGACGTCACACTATCAGATCAGGATAAAGCATCTGTCTGTAGAGTTCAAGTTTGACAATCGACGTCAAAGCCTCATGATTCGATGTGTCTCAAGGGGCTATTATTATGGGTCTACTATTGTAGATTCTGCCTTGCAACACGGAACATTCCGCGATTCGTCTACGCTTGAACACACAAAATTGTCTTTCTTTCCTGCTCACCTCGCGGATCTGACGTCCCAGGCACAGTAGGGGTCTCTGAGGGCCACACACTCCGGGCAGCTCGCCGCCCGGTCGCACCTTTGAACCGGGAATGAGCGTACTTCGTCATCTGACATGATGACGAGCTTCCCCAGGGATCGCCCACCTTCCCTCTCCCCGCCCACGACCTGAACCTTCCTGATCATGGTGGGACTTTGGAAGACCTTGAGCTCCTCGATGATGACGCTCTCCACGCCGCCAGAGGAAAGGGGAGATCGGGCATTGATGGACTTGAGGATGTAGCCATTGGTTGTGCCTAAATAAAAACAAAAAATGGATAATATAATACTGAAAAAATGTGTGTTGGTGCCGCTTTTCATGGTAATTGAGCTTGAAAACATACAAAAATATTTATATTTCTTTTAAACATCCTGCTTTCAGCTATCCTTCCTTCAAATCTAACAATTAATATGAGAAAACAAAGGTGTTTAAAATAAATGACCAAACAAAGCATGGAGAATCTTGAAAGAGATAAGTAAAAATTAGATGAAAATGTATTTTCAATAATCCACATACTATTTCTAAATATATATTATATGATTTTTAACGAGTTAAGGAAACTAAAATAATATACTTTTGAATTTTTTCAATGTTAAGTAATTGATTAGGATACATTCATTAATGTGAATAGGACTCCTTATATTTGTTAGGGATTAGTAATACAAGATATTGACAAGTTTTTTTCCTTTTTAGCCTTTTTTGTGCTTCATTACTTTCAACCCCCTTTTTTCCTCATTTTGAAAGCAAGCAGCAGCATAACTGTATAAGTTTAATAATAACCGAGACTCCGCCGATAGAGAGAATCTCTTCCGAAAAGTCCACGGAGCCTCTAAAAAACCATAACGCTTCCTTTGAATTACACAGGCCAACAAATTGTGGTCAATTTTTTTTGATTTGAACGAAATATACATAGATAGCTAAAATGAGAACATCCTGAATCCAAATCTGGCCTTACTTTTTCTGTGGACACATCCAGATTTTTTGATTTTTGAGTTTTTTTGAAACGGCACTTATGATGAGTACAATTTTTAATACGATTCTTCGTTAGTATATTAAGTTTAAAAGAAAATGAATAAAAATAATATTTGCTCGTGATGACTTAACAAATAAAAAATGGCCATTCAAATATTTTATTCCATTCAAAGTCCTGGTATGATTTCAAAATGGTTGAAAAAGTAAATCAAAAGCTTAATTGCAAAGTGAGCCTATAACTTCTTGGATTTTTTAGACATTACTCAAAAGAGACATATCTCATATAGTCGAAACCTTGCAATACTCATGTTAAATGTAATGTATTATAGTTTAATTTTAACGACATATATTAGCAAATAAAATAAAAATTAATAAGCGCTTTTAATTTAAAAAAAATTGCTAGGTTGGGTGACCATTACAATAGTGGCGGGAATTTGAAATAAGAAAACTAAGACATATTAACTTAGATAAATGCAAGTAATTTAAACTGCCAAAAGTTTCATACTACAGAAGAAGAGAGTATTCTTTTTCGTTTTTTTGAAAGAACAGGATGATTTAGTCTACTGTCATGATGTGTAAGGGCTTCTGCTGGCTTTGGGGATGCCAATTTATGATCTAAGAATGGCGATTGTTTACGATAGTTCGAAAAGCAGCTGAAATGCGTCATTTTCATCAATGGCAATGTGTATGGAGCCGTACCAATAGGATACTCAGTGAGCTTAAGAGAAGATTATGACGACATAAAATTGTATTGGATCTGATAAAATATAAAGAGCACAAGTGGCAAATTTGTGTGGACTTAAATGTGAACTTTCTTCTCGGTCAGCAAAGAGGATTTACAAAAATTCCTTGCTATCTTTGTATGTGGGCCAGCCGAGCTCGAGACCAGCCTGGATTCGAAAGGATTGGCCAAGACGCGAAACCCTGAAGGCAGGCCTCCCAAATATTTGCACAGATCACGGTTGAGAGAGGACAAAATTATTCTCCCCACCCCTGCACATTAAATCGGGATATGAAGCAATTTATAAAGGCATTGAACCCTGATGTGAGAGCTTCAAATATATTCCTACAGTATTTAAAAGGTTATCACTGAAAAGCTCAGGGCATGCGTTTTTAATGGACCGCAAATTCGAACTCTCATAAAAGATAGGATTCTTAAAGAAAATGAGTCCAAAGGAAAAGAATGCATGGCTTCCTCATTGAGCTAATTAATAAATTTTTAGGCAACCAAATAAAGCGGAAATGTACCGACACCTTGTAGAGGATTTGCTCACGGCTTTTTGTGACCTTGGGTGTAATATGAGCATAAAATGCATTACATTCATAGCCACCTTGATGTATTTCTGACAATTTAGGAGCTGTCAGTGACGAAACAGGGAGAGCGGTTTCATCAGGACATGAAGATCATGGAGAGCGCTATCAAGGCCGATGGAGCACACCATATGATGGCGGATTATTGTTGGACGATTCAAAGGGATTCTGACAAAGTATACAAACGAAAAAGTACAAAAGAAAATTTGAACCATTTTAAAATTTCAATGTAATCAGATAGTACAATAATATACTTAAGTTTATCTATGTTTATATGTCTTAGTTTTCTTATTTCAAATCCCGCAACTATTGTAAATGGTCACCCAACCTAGCAATTTTTTAAATTAAAAGCGCTTATTAATTTTTATTATTTGCTAATATATGTCGTTAAAATAATTAAACTAATAATACATTAATTTAACATGATTTGCAAGGGTTTCGACTATAGGAATATGGTCTCTTTTGAGTAATTTCATAAAAATCCAAGAAGTTATAGGCATCACTTTGAAATTAACCATTTTGATACTTTTTCACCAGTTTTGAAATCATACCAGGACTTGAATGGAAGGAAAATAATTTGAATGGCCATTTTTTATTTGTTAATTCATCACGAGCAAGATTTTTTTATTAATTTCTTTTAAACTTAATATACTAACGAAGAATCGTATTTAAAAATTGTACTCATCATAAAGTGACCGTTTCAAAAAAACTCAAAAATCAAAAAATCTGGATGTGCCACAGAAAAAGTAAGGCCAGATTTGGATTCAGGAGGTCTCATTTTAGCTATCTATGTACATTTCGTTCAATCAAAAAAAATTGACCAAAATTTGTTGGCCTGTGTTATTAATAATCTCCGAAGTGGTCAGATATTATTGCATGACAAAAACTTGTCAAATGAGAGTAAATTGATTAGAAACTGATATGATCGGGGAATAATCAATAAAAATGTTGATTAATTGACCCCTCATCACGCTCCAGGCGGCAGATGAGGATTTCTCCCTTCCTTCCAGTCACGAATGACACAATTGGTTTGAGCAAAATAAAGGCGTGGGATGACGAATCTAAGGATATTGATTCTCTAGTTTAATATCAGACGCCAATAATACAATCATTAAATATAATACCAACTAATTAATACGGGGATAGAAAGAAGAAAAAAATAAGATAATAATAACCATGTCAATCTCAGCAGCCAAAGTAAATTATATATATTTGACAAAGCGTGGAGAAATGACGCCTTTTGTTGTTAAGAACAGTTATATGATTGGAATACTTCTAAGAATGAGTGAAATTGTGTGAAAATATGAATTAAAAAATGTAAAGTCCATGAGAAATTTATTATTGTCTATTAAGTTCGATAGAATAGTATCCGACTGAATATAAATAGACATTATAGCGTTCAAATCTATCGCTAGTAACTATAGAGTCTATATTAATGTAGCAACACAAATAAAATTATATTAAAATAAAGTGAAAGCATTATTTATCTTATAATGAGGGCTTTTTAGAAAGTTTTTTAAAGAATAAAAATGAGAAAAACTCCACGACATTGAAGGGTGTCTTCCTTTAGCTATATCATAGAACCAAATGAGTAAAACAAATAGAATACCCTTTATTAACTTTTACTCATACTAAATCATTACTATTAATTAATCTTGGACTATGCAGAGAGTGATCTCTCTTATGATCGGAATCCCGACAAACAAAATTGACATTATCATCAAATAAGCCATCGTATAGCGAATAAAGCCCCCTTCTCAAGTCTGTTGTAATGTAAGATGCGTCATTGGGGACTTTACAATAGTGTATTAACAAAACAAAAAACTATGATTGGCATCGAAAGAAAATAAGAAAAAGCTTTTAAATTACAATTAAGTTAACAAAAATATTTTTTTAATTAAATGTTTATTTTTAAAACCTTAAAATTTATTCATCTATAAAATATTTACATTTAGAGTAAAGCTTTGATATGGAAAAACTAGTCGCACATTAAATACAGTGTTAATTGCTTTTTGTTTGTTTGTATATTTTCATAGATTTTTTAAAGATACGAGTTTTAAAGTATTAGTATTTTTAAATTGCAGTTTAACAAATTTATTTATAAATAAAGTTTTATTAAAGGGTGGAAAAAGCTCTTCATCAATAGTATGTATTGTGTGATGTATTAAAAGCATAGTCAAGTTGCACTAATTGATGGAGAATGAAGGGTATTTCATTAAGAATGAAAACCCTTGCTTTCATGAGGCCATGAATAATAATAATACTCCTTTCATGTCCTTCAACTATCCAAATGCCGATAATCAAATTAATCGCATGATGTCATGACATCCCAAGGTTTCCTCCTCTTCTCCTCCTCCTTTGTTCAATTGCTTTTCAAGGCACGTTTGCTCCTCTAGAAGCTCTATCTTTTAAAAATAAAGAAAGACTATTGATGGTTATGAAGAGAATAATAATATCCTTTACGAAATCGATTATCTGTAAGGATTGTATTGTATCGCACATAAACATTTTAAAAAGTTGTCATACATTTTTATACATTTTATAGTCAAATATGATGATATATATAAATCCTAGGTTCGATAGACTAATTTTAATGCTATAATGCTTATTTATATCCTGTCGGATGCAATTCTATCGAACCAAATAGGCAAAAAAAAATATGATGAAATTAAAACAAACATATAGGATTTACCATAACATAAGCCGTTGCTTTAATATATGAATAAATCAATTTTATTACAAGAAATGTCCATTTAAAAATTGACATGAATCCAGGCCCATGAAAGAGATAATTTGTATTTTTAATGTCTTATTCATATGCTGTTGTTCACACCTTAACAGTCCCGAGTGAAGTAATGCTTTATTTCATAAAGACAACTACTATTTAATAATATAACCTATCCTTTTATTTCAACCAATGACGTTCGAGATAAATATAAAGTCATCATTTGTTATTCTTTTTCATATATTAAAATGGATTTTGGGGGGTATTCTATATTTAATGAGGGAAAAGTTGAATGGAAGCCCCCTTTATGGCAAAATGACCTCAAATACCAGAGATGCACAATTAATCTATGAAAAATATTCTGTGTGTGTTCACCATGCGTTCAGTCTACATATGTAAATATTGAACTTTATGTCATTTGTGCACAATTTGCGCGTAGTATATGACATCAAAGTTAGTATTTGACACAAAAATATTTATGATATTCCCTTTCTCTTGTTGCATTTTTGGCCTTCATATATGGCCCATTTACGAGTAAGTAAGACATACGAAATAGAGTTTTAAAAAATCTTATAATATAAAGTAAATAATATTAGAAGAAGGCATAATTGGAATATATAATTGGTAGATGTTTTGTTACTATATAAAAAATACGTAAAGACAGGCGTACGAGTTTAATCCAATACAGTTTAACGAAGGTAGTCTTTTAGAGCATCATTTAGAATTATCATTGGAGTACTGCTTTCCTACAAAGATTGGATGGAACATTTTTTTAGACAACTCAAAGGTCGATCCAAACAGAATCCGGATTGTTATAAAAACAATACATAACAATATGTTACGAAATTGAGGTCTATGGTTGCCCCCAGGCTGAAATTCTTAGTTTGAGTCCCATTTCTTACTTAAATTTCAAAAATGTCACTTAAAATATCGTCCAAAAAAGGTTTGACATTTATGACTTTTTTGAAAATCAGGATTTAAATCATTTCTATTGTTACACACCCATTATCTTCGTCCAAAGTAAGAATAACCACAAATGTCATGAATATTTATTTTTCTAATATGTCAATGCATTTCAAATCAATTTTATAATTTCAATATCTTTCGTACTATTCGAAAAAATAGGCTTTTATATTTCAAAAAGTTGATTATTTTTTAGTGTTCTATGTAAGCGGCTATATAATTTTTGTTTCAAGTTGATTGACTATAATTTATATAATATAATTATTTGTATATGGCAATGCATTCAGAACAGTTTTTATAATTTCGATATCTGGGATAAAAGTAAAGAAAAGATCAATTTAGTATGACCAAGTATTGATCATATTAAATAAATACATATAGGTATTTTCGACGAGGTTGCGCTAAATATTATTGTGATTTGTTACGAAGACAAAAACATGTTTGCCTTTTTATTTGCAAGTTCCTTAACACTAGACGGACGGCAGTCATACTACTACCTTGGTGGACGGAGCGGGTTTTAAAAAGTCCTTTTATTTTTTAGCATACGGTTATTAGAGCTTATAATATAATAAGTGTATAATGTTATATATATAATGCTTTTCAAGGACTTTATCATATATTTTGAATATATTTTGCATTGTTTGAATGTAATTCAGGTTACAATCTGTGTAGAATTTAAGTATTTTCGTTATTTGCATTAAAGCAAGGTTTTCATTATATTTCTTTTTGTTACTATATATATATTATATTAATATATCGTTTTATAGTGGGCAATATGTCACAATAACATGGTTACTCTACATAGGTGCTGAAAAATACAATATAATGCGTACTTGCATTTCTTATATTACTCTTGTGTGCCAAGCACATTTTCTACAAACAGGGCGCTTACATCTTCCACAGCGTTTTTTTGTTACTAGATTTTCATGTGCAGTTCATTTGACAATAGGAGAATATAATCAGAATCAGATTCTCCTAACCATCGGAACAGTTTCAGCAAGTACTTTTAGTTCGGATATTATTTTTATTAGATAATCTCGTCTTGAAATGTTAGCACCGGTTACATCTTTGTACCACACAAACCTGCAGCGGTCAACGACGAGAAGATACCTCGGTGCTGTATAATATCGCCTTTTGATCAACAACATCTACTCCATACTTTGTTTGGTTATATATTCTATGATTCAGGAAGCTTCGGACCAGTAGAGATGACAATCAGTGAGGAAGAAGACATTTTTGCTGGGAGTGGCTTCGTATACAGTGAGGGTCAAATTCTTATTCTTCAGGACTGTTGTTTCATGAAGAGATGCCTTCAAAAATTTAATCTAGGGAGGATTTTGTCTTCTAATTTGGTTCGGTCGATATTCGGCTCCATTGATTCATCCAATGGCGTTGCTAAAAGAAGTTGTTGAATTTCGTCGACAGTGAAAACGGTTTCTCGTGAGATGTTGGCAGGTTGTTAGCACAAAAGCTCTGAGATGAAGCAAAAGCTGCTCTACTCTATTTAATGAGCATATGTAACACTTTTCAAAACATGATAATTCGTGGAGTTGCTGTGTTCAACAAATCTATACACGCCCGTTACAACTTTGTTACCCGTTACAACACTAGGTCGTAAATTGCATTATTTAATTTTTATATGCGGGTTCAAATGACCCGCTCGTCTTTCTAGGTA
>CP045896.1:7797958-7851589 GCA_013387185.1 Caligus rogercresseyi
AATCCAAGGTAGTTAAAAGTAAGGTAGAGCCATTTTCACCAATAAAGTAAAAAAAATACACCGCCACGCAACCTACCTCAGAGCTGGCGTCACATATGCAAAAGAGGGTATATGTATAAGTAAAATATGTTAATATATCGAATTTAGCCTTTAATTAGATCAGAAGAATTAATCACAATTTTATTAGAAAATGAAAAAATAATTAATTTTTGTGAGTAATCATAAATTTTTATGATTTAAGTTGCTGAAATTATCCAAAATATTTCATGAAAAAGCAAACTCTTCAATCATTATATGTTAAAGCACATAAAAACAACGAAATAAATTATAACAAAATACTATTATAATCATATATTATTACAAAGACATTTAGAAAAAAGTATATAATTTATGAATTAATACAAAACAAAATATGGTTATAATCATATATTATAAATATTATTAGAAATACATATTAAGAAAAATATATATAATTTATAAATTATTACAAAACAAAATACTGTTCATAATCATATATTATATAAATATTATTAGAAATACATATTTAGGAAAAAGTAAATAATGTATTAGAGCATTTAATTAATCCACTGTTTCATTTTTCGCTTCTCTCTTAAACTTTTTCTATGTCTAGCTTTTTGCTCTTGAAGGCGTTTTTTCATCAATTTTATTTGGAGAAATACACGAGCTTCAGTGAAGTGTAGACTACACATAAGGATTATGCAGGCTGAAATGTCGAATCTCCTCTTTTACATGCGATGGTCCAAGCTTTTCTCTGTTTGATGTTAGTGGAAACGAGTGGTACAATACATTGTGAGCATTGGATCCAATGAAGGACAAACAGCACTGCACACTGTCTTTTTTTTTCTTTTTTTATTAATTGAAGCCATTTTTTTTGTAAGAGTACGATGCACTAATGATAATTTGAGTAGAGATGTTATATATAGTAAAAGTTATTTGTTTATGTTTTCTGCCAGACGTGACGTCACACGAAAAAATATTTCGGAACCTAAGTTTATACATTATGAAATGGCGGGGGGTTGATGTAATCCAACAAAATTAAATAGTTCCATTCATAAAAGTTCAAGGCAGACGGTGTTTTAACAAATAGTCAACATTTAAGTTTTCGCTTTATAACTCTTAAATACTGTTAAATAAAATTATCCAACTTTTCTCTTATTGTATGATTTTTAGGACAGTTCCCCATTTTAATTCATTCAAGAACTCATCAACCAAGGGGTCTATGATGAATAGTCCTGGCCCGTGGCTACTGAGAGTGGATAGTTAAGAACTGACGTCTAATATCCAGGGATGTCATTGGAAGCAGATATTAGATCTTAGTTTTACAAATTATAAGTACTTAAAACTAAATATTTCAATGAGAAAGAATGCATAATAATATCATAAGACTTAACGTCATTTAAATTTGTTTCTCTAACTGGCTTAAAATTAGAGTGATGTCATTGGAAGTAGACCTTAGTTTTACAAATTATAAGTAATTATGATTAATTATTTCAATGAGAAGGGTTGTATAGTATATCATAAGACTTACCTTCATTTAAAATTGTTTCTCCAACTGGCTTAGAATTAGAGTGCCTAAAATGGATTCCAATACGAGGAATTAAGAAGGTAATTAATCTTTTACCAGTGTGGAGCTGTGATATAGGAATACATCCTTAGGTGATAAGCCATATGTCCTAATTGGAATGGTATCCGGAAGGGGGTATTTAAGGAATTCAATTTCCATTTCAAAACACTTTACTTGAGAATCTAAACTGACAATGATAGAACCCTTCTTTCTTATCTTTCTAAGTCGTCCCGAGTGAGCTTAACAGACAATACAAAAATGTAAAACACCTCTCATGATAAATGAATGCAAGTGGCATATCAAGTTAAGAAGATACATAGATTTGGATCATTATTAAAGAACCTTAAACATTTTTCTGTCTTCATTGATTGTGCTCTTATGGTTCACTAGTCTCTTGACCTCCAAGAATCATCATTTTCAGTGTTAGCAATGTATCAAACAAGATGCCCTATCTACTTAACGATATTGTCCTTATAGAACATCAATTCCTTTATAAAGGCCCTTCCGAAGACATGAGTTCCTGCATTGGGGCCAAAGAAAAAAATATATTTACTTTGGTATGGGACCATTATCAGCTGTCAAAATTTAAACGAGCCAGATAAAGGAAAAAGTGTAAATGTAATTTATATTTTTCATGCACTCTCACTTCCTTTGAAACATTTAATTTTTTCTAATTACGCGAGGGGGAGACCATAGAGAATATAAATTGCCGAAGTTACGGCGCTGAATATTGAGTTTTTTGTTTGATCTCCATATTTGACAGCAACGGAATGGACAGAAGAAAGAGTGAGCTTTCATATTTTTTTCAATCATGAAATGCAGAGCCCTATACTTTTAAGACTGTGAAATGGTGTGAATTGACATAATCGAGATAAAATATATATATAACTGAAGTCTCATCCTCTCTTTCCTTCGTTCTGTCGCTGTCTTTCCCTCAAGGCGAGCAAATATCCCGATTTTCAGCGCTATCCGTCGTTGCTTCGATACTCACAATTGGAGCCCCCTTTGTAAGAACAACTTTCCCTTGCCGAATAATATACAAATAACGTTAAGACATAATGCTATAGTCATATTTTCTTGCGATATATTATCATTTCATAACAAAGGTACAAATATAAATAATTGATGACGTTATAATAATAATATATTACACAATAGAGTTATTATCATAGGTATGAAACAAGGGGCCGAATCAAGAATTAAAACATGGGGACTCACAATCAGGGGATGTCAAAAAACCTATCCCATGATTTCCAATGAAAAAAAATAAGGATTAAACCATATTAGATATTTATAACACTAAGCATTCAAACACAACTTGAGAGGCTGGCTGCTCTTCCACAGGGATATATATATAATATTCATTGTGTAGGTGTAAAATTTCATGGGGCGCAGACATAATAAAGAGGATAATAATAATAATAAAAAAGTTCATGATGATGAATAATATGACAATTTAAAAGTGGAGAAAATAAAGAGCTCTGGGAACTTCAAGATGCAAAAAAGATATAATTATAATAGGACGACGATATATATATATATATATTTAATCAAAATAATAGTAATAATAAATAACTTGAGCCCACCACCTCGTTATAATGAAAGGAGATGTCCAAAATATGATATAAAAAGAAGAAGAAAAACACTATGCAGTATAACAAGCTCATATTAAAAATACATTTTAGCGTTGTGTTTATTTTTCTTGATTTGCAAAAGAACTATTCTTTATTCATAGCAGCTGATTTGATATATAAAAACACACCCAACAGAGTAAAAACAGTACTAAAAATCTGTCAAAATATATTTTAATATGTAATCATAGTAGTATTTAAGTTATATATCTATATATATATATATATTACAATGAGAAGAGACATTCTTGTAATAATAATAATAATATTTATCATAGTAGTAATAGTAGTGATATAAAAAATCATATTTCCAGTCAACAAAAAATAATTGGAGCAAACAAAGACTAAGAAAAAGGAGAAAATTATTTCTATGATGACGACACACGACTTCCTAAAAAGTAACTCCGCAATTCTTCTTCTCGAGTCAGGAGCGCAGTCTCTTTGACAATGAGATTCAAAAAGTTACAAAAAATTGATCTAGAAGAGAGGTTGATTTAAGTTCGTTTCTTTCCTAGAACACCAGGAGCTGCTGCTGAAGCATTGAATCAATCCTGGTGCTAGCCATTCGTTATAGTAATAATAAAGAATACAAAAATAAGGCACAAGTTCTCACTTGTTATTGTGATCTCAAGTGAGGCTGTCAAGTCCCCATGTGTCTATGTGTGTGTGACATTCCTTCTTAGGTGGGAAACAAGTCTTACAAGAGGATACCTACAATGAAGCGACTGACAATTAATTTGTTCTAATTATGAATATAATATTGAATGAAGAGTGTTGTGTGCACGGGGCGTGTAGGGGGAGAGATGCCACCACCATTTATTCTATATAAGGAGTGGGGGGGGGGGTCTATCTACCACCAGCCTGGATGATAATATCAAAAATATTGAGCTGAGAAATCTCTGGTGTCTTGTATAATAATAATAACTATTATTGAAGAGTTGTCAAAGAGAGGTATGTCATTTTAAAAGACCGGCAAACCGGAAAGTAACAAAATAGGCTTCAACAAACTGAAAAATGAAAACGATTAGGAAAGGAGTAGGGAGGCTCTCTTCTTTTTTTTCTTTCGTTGTGTCTTTATATAAAACATTTTCAGCATTATGTGTATGTAGTTGTCATAGTATATGTAATAATAATAATTATTATTATTATGTTGTAGTAGTAGTAGTAGTTTGTAGATTGGTATAAAAAATGAACTAGGTATGTATGTATGTATAGAAGAAGAATTTGTCATGTATCATCGGTTCATCTCTTTTAGACATCGTCTTTTTCCCCTTCACTTTGTGTTCGATGTCTCCTTCTCTCGAAGAAAGGAGGTCGTGGGGTACTGAGCCCGTGCGCTGCCGGATCCATGACATGATGGAAGAAGAGGGTGAGTGCCCCGTGGAGCTTCCTCCCGGGACTGTTTGAGCCATCCCCCGCCGGTGTGGGGCGGCTGGGGGTTGTTGTTTAGGGAGGAGGAAGAGGAGGAACTTTGCTTGTTGCTAGGAATGTCGATGAATCTTGTGGGTGGTCCTCCTCCGTTCCGTGGGGACTTTCCGGGAGTGGGGGTCGTGAGCCGATGGAGTAAGCCCTCATAGTTGTTCTAGGGGGTGCGGCGTTGCTATTGGCGTGAGGGAGGAGGTCTTCGAACTCGTCGTCGCGCAGTATTTGCGAGACGACTTTGTCAGGTTGGTGTAGGAGTTCCGCGCTGGAGGGCGTTCCAGCGGAGATGATGGAGCATGAAGACGCGGGGGAGATTCTTCTACGTGAGAGCCTGTGGTCGATCATGCCAAAGTCCAGGGGTACGTAGTTTGAGTCTGGGTCCATGGGGAAGTCTGGGTCAATGGGGAGGTGTGGGCTGCTGTAGGGATCGCCCAGGCCTGGGGACCATCGAGGTGGCTCCTCCGTGGTTGAGCTACAGTATGAATTGCGATGGTGGGGATTGTTGGATGGGGCAGTGGGGTGATTTTTGGACCTGGACCGGACGCTGAAAACGCTTTCTTCCTCCTCGATAGACTTGAGCTTATCAATGTCCAGGCTCACGGGGCTCATGGTCACGTAGCTGCTGGAAAAGTCGTTCTCAGAGAGGGGAATGGCCATGTCTTCACGACGACGGGACACGCTACTGCTGTCCTCCTCATCCGTGTTGGTGTGGGGATAGGAACTGGGACTGTTGGGACTAATGGGACTCGTGGCGGCGTCCAGGGAGACACGCTGGAAGGCAGAGGACAGCGGGGGTGGCGGGGCCTGCTGCACAGACGACATGTCCATGTAGTCCTCAGAGGGGGCAAGGATATGTCCATCACAGCGGAGCGATCCACATCCTGGGCAGACTCACCGGAACTCTCCTCGTAAATCGTAGACTCCGTCAGTTGGTTGCTACCGTCAGGAGTCATGGAGAAACCTGGATATGATTAAGAAGATGGGTATAATAATAATAGGAAAACAATAGAAAGACACAAATTCTGACTGTCTTTGTATTTTTGTATTTATTTCACTATAAATATAAAAGCGACGACACTCAGTAAATACTTCCATAATCAAGAACACTCTTAATTATCCAGAAACACTTTCGAGTACATCATTCCCGCATAAAGAAATACAATACGAGCAGCAAGTTGCATTGAAATCAACAAGTCCAAAGCATACCCTTTAGTCAATATTAATTATATCATTATTTTTTTAGGGATTAGCTACTAATACATGATTAATGCTGGAAGAATTCTTGGGATTATAGTATGTAGATTTTTTAATCTCTCGAAACCCTCCATAGCAATGTTTTCCTCACAGAATATGGAACAGAATGATTGAATATATGTAGATGGTATGTGTTGTTTACACACATCGATATTTTCGAAAAAAGGTTCGAATTATTTGAAATGCTTCATTTATTTAATTTTCTGCACATAGTGACCAAAAATTATGTTCTATTGAGAAATGGGACGCATCAAGAAGGAATTGGAATATATGTTTTTTTTTGTACTGCAGGTATAGCTTTATTCAATATGATATGAACAATTTCTTTTAGATTTGTAAAAATCTAACAAAATATCTAAAAAAGGGTCAAGTCTTCAGATATTTGGGGCATCTGCATATTTATAAAATTCATTGGTGTTTTAAGTAATACATTTCCCTTTTTCCTGGTGCTAGCCAATATGCAAAAAAAATAGAAATAGTGGGCACTCACCATGATTGGAGACCTTGCTTCCTTCGTGCTGTTGCAGGGACTCCTCCAGTGAGTTTGAGCTCCCGGCAGACTCTGAGGAGCAGAGGAAGGAGGACCCGGGTCCGTTCGGGCTCCCTGAGATGAGGTTCCGTCTAGACTTTTGGAAGTTCTCAAAGTGTCCCCCGCCCTCACTGGTCGTCCGGTGGCGCATGTTGGAGGAAGAGGAGGATGCGCTTTTGGAGGCTGGGGGCTCCTTGAAGAGAGGGAACTTGCTGTAAGAAGGGGCCGAGGAAGGGAGGGAGAGCTTCTCGTGGTTGGACCAGGACTCCGAACGCGGACGGCTGCAACCAGAGCCACGACACCCTGTAGAGCTATTGTAGCCCGCACACCCGTGCTGATCTAATTCTGACTCTCGCATGGAGGATAAAACCTGTGTGTGAGAGGGAGAAGAAAAATGAGGTCATTCTCAAATAAGAAGCAAAACTTGGGGTGAAAAGCCAGATGAAAACTTAATTTTCTTAAATATTTATTATTTTTAACAAAACTATATTTTGCCTATTTGTTTAAGTGGAATTAAAATATCCGTCCGGATATAAAAAGCATTATAGTCCATCGGATCTAGGATTTTTGTTATATTGTTGATCAATATTTAAGTTTTTCTCTCAGGAGGAATATAATCTGCACCCCTAACCTTGAGAGTAGTGCACGCTTCCACTAATAATTTGACAATTTCCGATAAACTTTACACAGGACAAGTATGCATATATAAGAAACATAAAATACTGTTGAAATCCATACAATTACTTATTTGACCTACACGTTTATTAATAATTATATTTTATGGGACAAAATTATATTTTGAAATTTTCAATAAACTTCACACAGGCCATGTTGTACATTTGCGATACACCCTAACTGACGATAAGTGGCGATTCTATTTACTGGGCAAGGATGTACAATTGCCAAGAGTCTCGTAGAATCATTATTCCTCATTATTGGTATTATACAGTGCCTTAGAGTAGCAGAGTCTGGACGAGATGCTGATGAGTCATAACAAAAGCTGACAAAATCCCATAACAAACAAAATTTCATATCATAAATAAATAGGTGTTTGGATTGAATAGCAAATTTAATGTTATTTGCAAAAATCAAAGGGGATATATTTAATGTAAAAAGATGGCAATTGAATTGAATTTGCTATGAGTTGCACTATTTTTATGATTTTGCCACTATTTTGAGCAGAAATAGGATTTATATGTTGAATAACAATATTATTGCATTACTAATTTTATTCGTAATGTGGGAAGCCCTTCATTAATCACGAAACCTTTTTGTTTTTATATCTCTAGAATCAGTCATCAAAATGGGTTTCTTGTAATACTTTACCCAGAATAAGAGCAGCAAATGATCGTTCCGGAGTCCAACAGTTTCAAGAGTAGAATGAGAATATTGGCAGTAGCCTCATTCTACTCTTGAATTGTGCGATGTACGATAGGATTGCCTGTAGACATAAGTTTTCTCCAATGGCAGTATGTGGGATGCTTCCAATGTTTGTTTTTTACTCCGGAAAGATCATTTATTGCTCTTATTCTGGGTAAAGTTTTAAGAAAAACCAATTTTGATGACTGATCCTAGATATATAAAATATGAAAACAAAAAGGTTTCGTGATTGATGAAGGGCTGCCCACATTACGAATAAAATTAGAAATGCAATAATATTGTTATTCAACATATAATTACTATTTCTGCTCAAAATAGTGGCAAAATCATAAAAATAATGCAATTCATAGCAAATTCAACTCAATTGCCATCTTTTTACATTAAAATATATCTCCTTTGATTTATAAGAATAACATTAAATTTGCTATTCAATCCAAACACCTATTTATTTATGATATGAAATTTTGTTTGTTATGGGATTTTGTCAGCTTTTGTTATGACTCATCAGCATCTCGTCCAGACTCTGCTACTCTAAGGCACTGGTATATATATATATATATATATATATATATATATATATATATATATATATATATATATATATATATGTTTCAATTCAAAGGATCTTAAAATGGTTCTTTACATAGGGCCTTAAAGTTCTTAGGACCGCCCCCCACCGATGATCATCGTAAATCTTTATCTATCCAATAACATTTCCTGAACAAGTAGCTTTTGTATCATGCAATAAATAAAACACAAAAAACCTTTTCTTTGAATTTTTGAAACATATTTTAATTTTGTTTGCGACAAGAACAGTTCTAATACATCAATTGGTGGATATATGAATACCGAATTTGGGTATGGATAAAGTTTGGCCTAAAAATGTAGAAATTAAATTATTATAAAATATGTTTAATAGACGGCTGCTCACTTGGTAGTAGGTATTGATTGCTATATAATTTATATGTTGCTGAGATATTTTAAGGTTTGAACTTAACAAAATACAACAAATATGAGGGTAGAAAACAACATTTCATGCGTACTTTACTTTTGAGATAAAGAAGGTATAGCTGAACCAAGGCAATAATCGGAATATCTTACACCATCTGTATTTATGTAAGAATAGATTTAAATGCTTGATGTTTTAATATTCAAACTTTACATGACATTAGTAATGACATTATCATTAAGTTTTTTTATAACGAAAAATACTAAAATGGAGGGAGGTTGTTAAGAATTAAGGTAGCTAGGAATAAAAGAAAAAATAACTTACATATGAGTTACACAGAGGTAGAAGGCGTATTTGAATATAAACAGGCATTGCTAACACTGCTTCTATATAAAAAAACATTTGTTCAATATTTTCTTACTAAGTGTTGAATTTGACAAGCCACTAAAAATGTCAACAGGCCCATCAGAGCATATCTGAGGAGCAACAACAATATCCTGAGTACAAAGATTAAAGATACACATGTACTTTGTGTAAATCTTTTAAAGACAAATTATCTATGCCAGAGAGCTCATGTTATTTTGTGGGTTAAATCAGAAAAACAGGCGTTTGAAGTGTTCATGACTATAGTTCAACTAGGTATTTTCACACTCACTCTGATATTAATTTTGTTTGCAATTTCCTTGTCCTCGCACTCAATGACGAGGAGTCCCGGTCCCGATACGGAGCTCCGTCCGGCCTCTAGTCTAAAGAGGCGATTAACGGTTGCACAGTTCCGAATGCAGTCCACGGGGAAAACGATGGGTTCTCCTGAGCCCACGGGAAGAATTTAACGTCGTCGGGTGTGACGCAAAGTCTATGCACGCCCGTCATGGTAAACTGACTGTTTTTGGACTCTGGCTGGAAGTGCCGCACTTTGACTTGCCACATGTGTTCATAGTTTGGCTTTGGAATTTTCCCATTAGAGTTCCTTCCTTGTTGGTGACTAAGAAGAAGATCTAACCAAATTCGTAGTTCTTCCTCCTGTTCGAAGAGGAGTCCCACGCAATCCTGGAGCGTATATAGGGCAATGACCTGTTTGTTCTTGGAGTCCCGAGAGTCTTGCTTGCGGCAAATGTTGAGGCATTTGTTGAGAACGATCTTCCGCTTGGGTGGGAATCCCGCTCGCCACTTTTTGTCGTCGTCGTGATACTCCAGGTGGGCGGGGCTCCCGGGATCCCCGGGCTCATCCTCGTAGAGAACGAACCACTTGACCTTGTTCTTCTTAAGCTTGCGAAGATGCGCGCTCAGGACGACACTCTTGCCAGAGGAGTTTCTCGGGGCTGCGTTGTTGATGTTGTTGCTTCCTGTGGGAGAGAGGACGGGGGTCTCGGAGGGACCAGGGAGATGAGAGGAGGACAGCCCGCTCTGTCCGTGGAGAAAGGAGGGCAAACTGATTCGCTTATCCGCCCAAGACATCCTGAAAAAGGAATAAGTACCGGTGAGTAAACATTCATATTCAAAGAGAGAGAGAGAGAGATAAAATGGTAATTTGAGAATCTTAACGCCATCGTGTAAGAAGACGATAAAATTCACGCATTGAGAGAGGTCAATTAAGGACGGGGTTTTTAACTCTTCCATATTTAGCAATGTATATTTTCCGAGATGTCCCGGCTTTTAAATAAGTCATATTTTGACGCTGCATGTGTAATAATATTTTTCTTTTCATCACATGATTATTATATGCATGGATAGAAAACGCGTTGCTGCTGGATCATGCGATGATGATGATAAAAGTATGCGAAGAATGAATGAAATGCGACGAAGAGTGTGTTATAACCTCTCTCCTCCTCCCCCCTTCTATCTAGCAGTTCTGTCCAGGCGCATTCATAGTTACATCAGTTAAATGTGTGTGCGTGTATATATATATACACACATAAGGAGGAGCACCTCTAGTAGTAGTAGTAGTAGTAATAATAACAATAATAATACAACTACTAATAATAGGCAATTGGACCCCGTTTTTAAAAAAATACGTTTCTTCTCAGGAGCATTCCTTATACTCTTCTAAAGGACAAATAATAATAATAATAAGTATGTAAGTGATTCATTCAAGGAAAAACAGAAAAAGGAAATTATGTGTGTGTAGATTAATATACGACAACTTTTAGATATTTACATTCATATGTGAATGGCACCCAAGAAAGAACGATAGAGAGAGAGAGAAATAAGAAGAAGGCTGCAAGCTTAAGATCCATCTATTTATATATAACCGGTTAGACTCTGTTGTTATTTAATCTTGATACACACTACACAAAAAAAAACAAAGTTATTCAGCTATGAAGAGAGATAAGTTGATAAAAAATAAACTTATGTGTGTTTAAATGGTTCAATTCTTCTGGGAAGAAGAAGAAGAATTGTTCACTGTATTCACTATGATTTAGACCATCGGATTTAAATTAATATATCTTGTTCCTTGATGAGGTCAAATAAAAATATACAAGACATCTTTAAATATATATATATAGAAAAAAACATTACTCGAAACAATCTTGAATATTATAGCACAGAGGATGTTATTATTATGACAGTCTTTTGAGGTGTTCCCAACGCGTTCAAAAAATTCCATGATGAATATATAAACACAATGCTCTCGTGAATCCTATTCCTTCTTTTAAAATATATATTTATCAATTAGTACTTTAAGTCCAACATATTTAATTAGATTATCGCAAAGACACGCATTGAATTGGATATCATTTATATTCAAGAAAGGGCAATGAACGCGAATTTAATCAATAGAGTGAATCCTTTATCCTTATTCAATAACAAGAAACAATAAATAAGCAATCCCTTTCATAATAGAAATCCTTTTGGATGACCCATTTCGACAATGATCTCTCATGATCACTGCAGTCACAAAGACAAAAATGAAACCATCCTTGATAAAGGAACATTCCTATGCATCATCATCATCATTATCTAAAATATAACGACGTCATATTCGTTTTGTTGATTCAAAAGTACGTAGGCATAACCTTCATTATTATTATATTACAGGGCACTGGGAATCATAGCATCATCATCATCAAGACCTCATGCATGGGCCTAAGCGTTTGAACATGCATCAAACTAACTTTGGTTCATCCATCGTCATCATTTTGTGTCAAATGATGGGGGATGCCATATAAATGAAACTGAGTCCCTTCTAGGTATAAATGATATTTAGTATTTGTCACTCCATGATTCCATCCCATCCATAGAAAAGACTCATGACTCCATTCTAAGCCCTTCAATCAAGTCGTATCTTTTCGGATCCCTCATTTGGGCACTCTTCTCAGCTGGTGCTCTTGCTCTTTCTGCGTCGTAGTTCAGAGCTATACAACTACCACCCACCCATCCTTTGGATCAATTCTTACCCTCCTCCTTTGGATCGAGCGGGAGAGAAATGAGTTGGAAGGGCCTCAGATGTCAGAAGCGGGCCAGAGCTCTCTTTGCCATGCATGATGCCTTGCTTGCTTCACGCACGAGGACAACAAGGACGACTTCTTCACATCAATTCTTGTCTCCCTTCCTCAATCCAAACGTATCATCATCATTCCCTCCTCGAACCATGGACTCAGTCCCTTTCTTGAAAACGCCGCCACACACCCGTACACACGCACACAAGTCCAACTCGAGGGAGGGAGGGAGGCTTTTTCAAACGCGAAATAATATCTCCAAGTCAAACTCGTGAAAACGATGGCTGTTGTAATCGACAATTGTAATGTGGATCTCACAGAAGTTGTACAACGTAATATTTAGCAGCAGCAGTAGCAGCACCTAAGAGCTTCATATTCACCAACATCATTTATACCAACATCATCATCATAATCATTATTAGTTTTTATTCTTCTCGTCAGAGCCAGAAGAAATATTAGACGGACACGCAATAACAATAATAAGACGAAGTCATCGTCGTAGTAGTAAAGTTGTTGTAATAGTGGATATCTATTATTTTTCCCCCAACGCAGGCACGCAACTGCAACGCAGTTACACTCCCTCCATGACCACAGCGCCCATGCCACTTCTGCCCAAGGCTCAACCACCGTCTTACACACCACCACCCTAAATATAACTCCCTTTCTATATTCTTCTTCTGCTTCTTCCTCCTCTTCTTCGAGCACCATACACACACGCCCTCTCTCTCTCTCTCTCTCTCAGCTTCCGAAATTGCGTTCTAAAAAATATACATTCATTGAACCCTGCTTCAATAGAAGTAAGTGGAAGGATGACAATAATAATAATAATACATAGAATATCCTCCTCCTGGAGAGATCGTCTTACCCTTATTCAATTCATCGCGGATCCCATTTCCTCAATCTGGATCACGCATCATACACGCACGCACAAAGTTAGCTCAAACACACACTTTTATAGTATATATATATATTTTTTTTAATAGGATGGCTGTAGGGAATTCACGAACTTCTATTTGAAATAGTGGATCATCACTTTCGTGGTTAATTATGAGTGATGTGGAGTGACTGAAATAACACACCGAGGGAAGGTTGTGGATCTTGTACTGAATTCTACGCCCTCGTAGAATCGAAAGGACGCAGAAAAAAGAAGAAGTTTGCCGGCACTATTTTCTCCTCTCTGTAGTCGTAGCACAGCAGCAGCAGCTCTCTCGCTCTCTTTCCCTTCTCTTTGATAGTTGTAGAAATAATATAATACTACTATAACATCATCCCTACCCAAGTCTGTGAAGGAATATTTTTCTTCTGTTTCTACTATGAAAGACGAAAAATAATATAAATACATACATACTAGGTGAATTCACTTTAGAAAGAAGAAACGCAAAAAACAACACACATTCCCAATGGAGTAGTAGAATTCCTCTTGGTAGTGTCCTTATTTTGAGCGTCACTCACGTGGTAGTTTCCTTTTATTTTTCTTCCTATAATTCCCCATGTTCTTTTCTCTAAGGGAGAAAATGGGTGAGTTTCACCCCATTGAGACATAGAAGAACATCATTCAAAGTAAAGTGTGTGTATTTACTTTATGAAAATGACACAATCAATAAACTTATGTAAGTCATAGATCATGAATGATGTAGCTATACATTCTGCACACATGTGTACAAATGTAAATAAATACTCCTTGATTTCAAACTCCCCTTTTTTCTCAGGCTTTGAACCATGTGATCTAATCTACTATGCCCTGAACTACAGTCAACTTCGCCTAAGTCGATTCTCTCGGGACTGTGCAAAAACAATCGACTTAGGCGAAGTTCGAGTTACAAATTTTGATTGCTAAGTCGAAAAAAAAACAACGATATACAGGTAGGCGTGTGTGTGTGCACTCACTCACATGCATGTGAACGGCAGGCGTAGTGCATGCGGGCTGTGTTTTGGAAAGTGAGCGCCCTCTTCGACTTATGCGAAGTTATTTTCTTGTTTATGTATGTGTTACTGTCAAAATATCTGTTCGACTTAGGCGAAATATCGACTTACAAAAATGGACTTGTACGATTTTTATTACACACATGTCAATGGAAAAAATGGGACTTTTGATTATATTTGATTTAGGCGACTTTTCGACTTAGGCGAAGTTGACTGTATATACATCTTCAATATAAAATAAATGAATGAACACATTGTAAGTTGAGCATTTACAACAAATTAATAAAGGCACCAAAGCAGTTGAGGCTCCAGTCAGGCGCTTATGTGTAAGTATGCTTTTAATAAAGATCCATAACTGGTGAACCCCAGCCATTCTCGGGGCCAACACGCCGTCTTGTACAGGGTGGCTTTGGTAGGTAAAACACTGACGTCATCACTCGGATTTACAGGAATAAGAAGATTAAGTCCCTGACATCTATTTGTAGTCTGTTCAAAAGTTATTGAATATTTTTGAAATGTATTTGATTTGAGAGTCAGCTACACATAACACTATGTAACAGGATTTTTGCCTCAGGCTGAAATTCCTAATTGGAGTCCCATTTTTTACGTAAATTCCAAAAATCTCGCTTAAAATATCGTCTGATAAAAGGTTTGGCATTTATTAGGTTTATTGAAAAATCAGGATTTTCCTAATTTATAATGGTTCACACCCAGTTATCTTCGTGCAAAGTAAGAATAACCATAAATGTCATATATATATATATATTTATTTATTTTAGTTTGTCAATGCATTTCCAATCAGTTTTTATAATTTAATATATTTCCTAGTTAATCCATTTTTTTAAAACTATAATGTTATCCATGACACCACTGGATATTTATCTACCTATCTCTATTAATATACTATTCTTAATAGACCTTGGGCGACCCCTCATTGACAAGGAATATCTTCATTTATCAATAACTCTGTTTTTTACAAGATATTAAATTGTAAATGAATAAAACAAACAAGTCGAAATCAAATAAGTAAATGAGTACATTGTTAGATTACTTGTTATACGATTTTGTTCAAGAATTGGAGGCCTTTTTTTATTACTCAAGAGCCATATAATTCAAAGTAATCGAGTAATTATTTTTTAACAAACTGAAGCCGAGCTAAATATTTATTGAGTATATAATAAATATAAAACTTGTGGTATTACTAAAGTACCAAAATATATCAGTGAAAGAGTCACATAGGCTCTCCGAATCCTCGGCCTTGGCATATGATAAGGTACTTATTTGAGTAGAGCAACGAGATAAAAAAAGGGAAATGTATAATGACATCATCGTAAGCATATGCCTCATATTGATATAAAAAAGTAATAGTTTGAAATTAAAATTGAACTCCTTTGGGGTTTTCTAAACAAAGGGGGAAAAAGATATTAGAGGTACTCTGAGAATTCGACGATTAGGAATGCTTATCCTCTTACAGAAGATCAGGGATTCGTTAAATTACCTCTTGAGTGAATCAGGAGTCACTCAGATAGAATGAACATTAATCAAATATTTACTCTCTGATTGGCTTAAGAGTTCCATGGATGGATATTTTCATATGTAGCAATTATATCTTTAATAATAATCTCTTGGTGTAACGATTTTAAGTTGTTAGTAGAATGCACAACCGGCAATATATCTAAAAAAAACCATTTCTATCTACTTGTACTTATGTCAATCTAAAATAAATGCTGGAGCATTGATGAATCCAGATAAATGGATGATGGTGTTAACTATCTTTGATCATTGCTAAGAAGGCATCACTTATTTATCTTATAGTGCGTAATCCAGATGTATATATATATACATAAATATATATATTTTCTACTGTCTCTTATTGTCCGATATTAAATGCACTTTCAGGTACTCTAGTATTCAATGCATAGCATAAGCTTATATTGAATGTCTATTTATGTATCTGCTCTATAATACTCTAAGTTATAGTTGTTTATTTATTTTCGAAGTTCAAGTCATAGAGATATAAAGATATAGAGAGCTGATTCCCTTCAATGGCAGAGAAACAGCGTTCTAATGTTTCTGTGTGTGCAAAATAAACAAAGTAATTTATACGACGTCATCGTAAGCTGATCTTAGAGATAGAATCTATGAATGATGAAGAGAATAAACTCTCTACAGTAAACCCTCGATATAACGCCCCTCTGTATAACGGACTTCGGATACAACGAACCTCCTGGAGCTAGCCGAACAAGCCTCAGATATAACGAACTTAAGTTCGTTATATCTGAGGATACCGAACTTCCTGGAGCTGGCCGAACAAGCCTCATATATAACGAACTTAAGTTCGTTATATCTGAGGCTACCGAACCTTTTTTGTCCATGACCGAACAAGCCCCGAATATAACGAACCTAAGTTCGTTATATTTAAGTCTACCGAACCCGAATTATGAGCTGCTGCGGATCATGCGGTTTGAACCCATGCGTGAGGTGCAGCAGAGGAAGACACAGACGAAGATCTCTGACTTCTTCAAGGCTGGCCCCTCCCCAGCCGAGAAGAGGTCTAGGACAGAGTCTGAGACCAGTAGTGTGTCTGTGACTTCGACCTCCTCCACTAATCTGCCAAATGTGTCCAGCGGCAGTTCGTCGTCACTCCTGCAGGATATACTTTACACTCCAAAGCCCCCCTTTAACGAACTTTCGGATATAACGACCCTGCCCTCCCCCATATAGTTCGTTATATCGAGGGTTTACTGTATATCTTTTTAAAAGTTTTTACAGTCACAATGACGTATTTCTCTGAAGGATCCAATCAGCTCTCTATATCTTTATATCTCTATGGTTCAAGTTCTTCACACAAGGGAGCGCTTGGGCAAAGCGACAGTTGAACGATGTTTCTCTGCTATTGAAGGGAATAAGCTCTCTATATCTTTATGTCTCTATGTGAATGTTACAAAAGTCATACTTTCAAATATACCGTACCGATTTTCAATCGTACGGTATTCGGTAGATTCTACAGAATATCGTATATAATCGGTTCGATATTTGAAATCTAACGTCGGTAGTATCGAATACAGATTTACATTCAGTAGTCGCAGGTCTGATATATATATATATATGACCTTGTTATGTTAAGGCACTGCCATTTTTTGTTATTTGCTGTTGTTGTACACGAAAAAAGGAGTCAATGACTTGAGGAATGACTACACCACCACCACCACAACCAATAAAGAAGAGAAGAAGAAGAAGGAATTTCATCATCATTCTCTACATACATTTGTAGATTTGGGAGGGGGAGAACCGCTCTTCTTCTACTTCTCCTCTGAGGGAGTAAAATATTTATTAATGCGTAGATTCATCTTTGAACGGCTATCATGAGGGGAGAGAGAGAGAGAGGGTTGAAAAAGGGAGACGCAAAAAATAACAAACAAACCCGGGCTGTACACATTATTATTTTTAGGCATCTCTGCATGCTTCCTTGCTGCTTTTTAGGTCTTACATCATACTCCATGACATCAGAGGCCAGTCGGTGAAGGCGGAATGCGGCATGTTTATCTTTTACACCGACGACCTATATAACAATCAATTCTAGAGTCCGACCTATGATACATAATATATATACAGCGCTTTAGACCCTTTAAATTTATATAGTTTCTTAAAAACCATTCAAATTGAAGATATTGTAGTTCTCCAAGGCTTTGATAATTATAATAATGACTGGAGTCCGGCCAAATATATATTCATATACACAGCGCTATAGACCTCTTCAAATTTATGATTTTTTAGTTCTCCAAGGCCTTTATAATAACTATAGCCGGCCAATAATATAGATATGTACTACGCCTTAGAGAGAGGTAAAAGTGATATAAAGTTCTTGTCAGTACTCGGCATTTTTGGTGGTCTTAATTTGTATGTGACATTTTCATTTAGATTACAGATGCCGTAGTTGCCTAGTATGTCTGAACAGTTCCGGCTCTCTTTCAACCATGGGTCTAAATCTCTTCATATTTCACTCTCTATTTAATAACCATTCAAATATATTTGATTTTCTGGGTATCCAAGGATAAAAAAATTGAAAAAGATATATATTTATTATTTCAAGCAGTTATAATAAAATGTATATCAAATTCCTGTACTTGCATATATATATATATATTAAAACATTTTAGCCAAATTAACTTTATACTCAATAAAATTATGTGTTGGCGGACTGTAATACGAGTCCGGACATAGTAATTGTCCAATAGGGACTCAGGCCTATATCTAATAAATAATTATGACGGAGTGCTAATAATTTACATGGTTTTTTAAATATATTTGATTTGACAGAGTCGTTCATACCATACATATAACCGTACAAATATTTGACTATAAATTTGACATTAAAATCATTCGGAATTAAAGCTTTGCCTTAGGATATTTTTTCTGGGAGGACTTTTTACATTAAAGCACATTGAAATAAACTATTATTATGGTAATTCTGATATTACGCTTCAATTCCAGAAGAATGTACAGCATAAATGACCATTCAACCAAGGATTTATCGTGTAAGTTCTCAAATACATATATTGGACAACAGCTTTAGGCCCTCTGTATCGAAATTGAACCTAAACTTCTCGTATGAGTGATATTGTATTGATAAATAGATGAAATTTATACAAAATAAATATAATGAACTACATGGATAGTCCTTTAATTGTACTAAATTATCATACTGCATTCATAGAACGATAAAAGTTTAGTTATAGCTTTTGTCCTGTATGTCTTTCGATGTTATATTATTATTTATTTCTTTTTTGTGTGACCTTTTATTTGGGAATGAAGCTTTATATTTTAGCTTTAAGATAAAATGCTTATTTTTAAATACATGTAATACTTTCTATAAATTAGTCCTTTTAAAAGTATGACACAGCGTATATAGTTTGATCATGATAGTTATAATTAAGCAAACAGCTAAGCACTGGATATTTCTTTTTGGGCATTCAGTTATTATGTTGTAGGTCGCTGATCTTTGATGATGTCAGCATTGAATTGCCTGCCCTTGAAAAAATAAACTGCAAATAATGTTTTTTAAGCTAGTATTTCTCTAGTTCTCTCTCTCTTCCTCTCAGCTAAAGATGAGACACACCTTCAATCCACCAGAAGATTGCAAAAAAGGAAAGGCCTACATGAGGAATGGAAGAAAAAGAAGGAGGAGTGAAAAGAAGTAAGGAGCCTCAAAAGAGTCATTTGAGGATTCTTCAAATGTGAAAGACCATCCCTCAACAATAAAGGGATCCTTGAATTTCATTTATTTATCCGTAACAAATCAACAGTCTTGTAAGTACAAGGTTGTTGTATATTGATGGATTTTTCTGCAAACTAAGCCAAGCACAAAAAATGAATGTCTAGCACATGTGAAATTGCTGACGTGATGGAAAGAGGCATGGCAAAAACAAAATTATATTGCGTTCCTGGAAAAACCACATCAAAAAGAAAACGGAACTTTTAAAAGAAAACGCAAGAGCAACCTTTTGTAAAAAATAAATAAGGATCAATGACAAAACTGTAAATCTACAAAACCTTTCCTTTATCCCTTATGAATATGACTTTTTATCTTCGCCATGATTATAATACAGAAAAGGAAAACTTTATAACAGAAAAGACATTTATCGGCTCAGTGAAGTATGTGTTGATAACATATATATATATTATTATTTATGTATTTGACATTTTCTATTGTAATCATGCTGAAAGTAAAATGTTATACATATAAGGCAGGAGTTTAGGACTACAACCCCCAGACTAGCAACCCTAGGCCAGGGCTATTCAATTAGTTTTCCAAGTGGGCCACATTTGGAATCCAAGAACTTGAGCTGGGCCGCAAAATTTCCGCGGCCATTTTTTTTCAAATAAGTCTATTATTATGTTTTTTTATTAACATTATTAGTATATTAGGCCGATGGTTACTATGCCTATTTATATTTTTTTTATAGGCCTAAATAGGCCTATAAAAATGCACACAAACAACTCTCTGCTCCATCTCCTTTATTTAAACAAACAAAAAATAGAACATTTAACTCAACATTTCTCATTGTTCATGAGGCTGGCTGCTAAACAGAACAGGGATTTTAGCCCACTGCTGCGGTGACTTTAGTGAGAGAAGTGGCATTTCTTGTTTTGCACAAGATCTCTGATGTTTGGCTCATAAGATGTCATGCAATCCTAAGGCACTGATGAACTTTTTTGTCTGTTAGGGAACACCGATAACTGTTCTTAATTGCATTCACGTGAGAAAAGCTCGATTCGCAAGTGTATGTTGACCCAAACATGTTGGCCGTGTCCGGGCCGCATCTGGCCCGCGGGCCGCCAATTGAATAGCCCTGCCCAGGCTTTTAACCCTGTTACTAATATTTTTTATCCCTTAAAGTACACTTATGAAGTTAACAATGTTTTCCGTACGACAAAATTGCATTATTGTTTGAAGCCTATATTCTAATATCGGTCATATGAAATATTTTATTTATTGATTTGCATTTATATCATAATAAATTTTCATTTTTTTCGTTCCTTACATTATAACTTTGCAAATTTATCCCTTAACTCTTTTTATAGGGACACCTATGTTTTTTTAATGACCGTTTGTAACTGCAAGGTCCTAGGAAATAGTAAAGGAGCTTATGATTCTAGTTATTAATAATGTGACGTCATTGGTTAGCACGCAGTCATATTTCTGTATAAATTAAATATGTGTTTGTGAACCTCTAAATCGATCCAAGTTCCAATTAAAATATCATTTTCCCCTAATGTTTGGCAGCTAATGATCCAACCAATATTGGTCACCAAATATTGCTTCTTTTGACAAAGCGGTTCCTTCATGAAATCTTAGAAAATAGCTTAAGACCTGTATGAGATAAATTAGAGATCTTGAGTTGATAGTTTACAAACTGTATGTTTGTCTGGTCTTACATAGCTGGCCCCAATATAAGGTCTAAGATACGAAATCTTCTAAGTTATACACGTTTAATTGAAACATATTCCAATTCTAAATATCTGTGACTGCGTGCTAACCAGTGACGTCACTTTTGTTAATAGCTAGAAAACATAGTTCACTTCATAATGGACTTTACAAGATAGAAAAAACTAGTAACGGGGAGGGGTTTAAATTACCCTGGGGATGATTGTCGGGAGCAGGTATCTTGGTCGGGAGGTGCCAGTCCGGGGGGGGGGGGGGGGGGATTGGTAATCCTATTACTATAAGGCAATACTTATTGAAACGTTACTCTAAAAAATGAAAGTTTTTGTTGATTTTCGTTTTTTAATTACTCCCTTTGTATTTATCCCCAGTAATGTTATTTAAAAAATAATTATGGCGTAATACTAATGCCATTATTAAAACTCCTTCGGAGCACATAAAAGTCCAGGACCCGACGGACTTAAACCAATTATATTACAACACCTAGGAGAAAATATTACACGCTACATTACTGATCTTTATAAAGTTATTCTTAGCACTGGATATACACCGGAGAAAAGCCGCGTGAAATGAAGGCTGTATTTTTGCTTAAACCAGGCAAAGATGATTACAGCTCCGCTAAATCTTTTAGACCTATCAGCCTTTCCAATTTCATCCTCAAAGGCTTAGAAAGAATAGTACAATGGAGAGTAGAAAAAGTAATTCCATCTTTTCATTCTCAACACGCCTACACAAAAGGCTCTTCTACTGAGACGGCACTATCACAAGTAACTGATATTATCGAAAAATCGATATATCAGCATCAGTGTACACTTGCTGTCAGTTTTGATTGTACTGGTGCATTTGATAATATTCAATTTCATTCTGCCAACAAAGCAATGTCGAAACTTGGAATTCCAGTGAGCATCACATCCTGGTATAAAGACCTCATCAAAACTAGGATGGTGAAGGCAGAAATAAAAGGAGAAAGGGTATGCATCACCCCAACGCGTGGAAGTCCTCAAGGAGGAGTACTTTCGCCTGTGATCTGGAATGCCGTGATGGACACTCTACTTACAAAGTTCCACAAAGGTGCAATCAAAGCAATTGGCTATGCAGATGACATTATCTTATTAATAAGTGGAAAACACCCACAAACACTTGTCATTAAAATGCAAGATGCAATAAATATTGTACTGGACTGGAGAAGATCAAATGGCTTGATCTTTAATTCAACAAAATCTAGTGCTATAGTATTCTCAAGGCGGATAAACTGAGGTCAAAATATTTTCCACGGTTACAAATGGATGGACAGGAGATTGAGTATTCATCACGCTTGAAATACTTAAGTTTGGTATTTGATCAAGGACTTACCTGGACAGAACACCTGAAGGAAAAAGCTGCCAAGTGCTCTCGCTTATGGAACATGGCAAAAGCAATCATAGGTCAAAAGTGGGGGCTGACGTCTGATAAAGTTATCTGGCTCTACGAATCAATGATTAGACCAATCATATGATATGGTTGTCTTGTATGGGGCCATACTATTGCATCCAAAAAAAGTGGAATAAAAATACTAACCAGTGTACAAAGGAAAGCACTTTTATCAATCACTCAAACACTAAGGTCAACACCTACCGCAGGCATGGAGTCAGCTTTAGGTATTATTCCACTCGACGTATATGTACAAGCACAGGCAACAAAGTCCAGATGGAGAACAAGGCATTTTACACAAGATACTTGGGATGGCATTGGCAACCTCCCAAGACGGCGTGGACACCGCTTTTCTAGTGATAAACTGCTTTGTGAAGCAAATATAAATGGGCCTAGTGATTACATAAAAGGTGACCTAGTCTGAATCAATAATAATCGTATAGAATGTCCGGATACAATAATCTATACTGACGGTTCTAAAGACCAAGACGGAAATACGGGCGCAGGATGAGCTATCACTAGGGGTGACATGACTCTACATCATTCACTGGCGTCATTAAAATCGAAGCATCAGTATTTCAGGCTGAGGTCCTCGCCATTTCAAGATCTGTGGAAGACCTTCTGAAACTGGAAAAACCTACAAGGAATATTGTTGTACGATCCGACTCTCAATCGGCAATTGCGGCTTTCCTTAATCCACTCACGAAGAGCTGCATAGTCAAAGAATGTAAAGAAACTTTGATAAGAGCAAAAAAGGAGGAAAACATATACCTTGAATGGTGTAAAGGTCACAGTGACATAACTGGAAATGAATTCGTCGATTATCTTGCAAAAAGTGGCTGTGAGAGTCAAAATCAAATATGCACCGGAGTACCGCCGAGCTACGTGAAGAAGGCAGTCATAGTTTGTTTTATCAAAGGTGGAGCAGCCGTCACAAAAACAGCGTAAATATGAAGCAAACTCGTCTAATGTTGAAAACTCCTCAACAAAACGTGCAGTTCAAGCAGTCACTGGCCATGGACCTTTTCTCTCGCACTTGAGTAAATGGAAGAACATTTGTCCAATTTGCGATCTCTGCACGGAAGAACCACAGACTGCAGATCACCTCATAAACAGATGTCCTGCTCTGTCCTATGAGAGGCATGAAGTTTCTCAAGAGGAGGACGAAAACATTAGAATAATTAAATTTATGCACTTTAAAATAATGAAAAATATTATTGTATATAATTTTAGTATTTAAGGAGGAATAAGTATGTACATAGGTATTGTTATCATTATTATTATTGTAACACAGATACCCCGTAGTGTGGTTGTGTTCTCTACTTTAGTGTTATATGTGCGTTTTCGTGTGTATGTCTATCGTGGATGATAGTAAGAAATATAAACAAACAAACAATACTAATGCCATTAACTCCAAGGTGTAACATATGTTTGTTATGTAAAAACCTATTATGTTTTTCAAAAATAAGTTGATCGACAAACACGGAATTATTCATTAAAGGAGGAAGCCGTCAACTAGGGCAGGGGTTGGTTACCCAAAATGTTGAAAAGCCACAAGGCAGCTCTAAAGGGCCGCATGAGGCTCTAAAATCTTGGGTTGCCGACTTTTGAACTAGGGATTACGTCTTTTCGTTTGTTCTTTCTATTTTCTCGGTTTCCTTTACTGAATCCTTACATGCAGGGGCGGAGTTGGGAAGCATTTATTCACCAGGAAAATTTGGACCAAGCCGGCCTTTTACCGGCTCCAATATATACACTCTGTATATGACATATTTTAGTGACCTTGAAAGGTTCTATACATATAAATTTTACGTTCTTTTATCGATTGAATTTTGTGTAAAAAAATATTATTATTAAAATTTTAGTACACTAATAGGTTCTATTTTTTGAACTGTCGCTTATTTGCATTATCCTAATATAACTTTTCACGTATATTATAACATAATAATTTGTAAGGTGACTTCACATTTGTCACCAATTATTTGCCAAGTTCATTATCTTCACTTTACTGAAAGTAAATGCTTCAGGTTTGCATTCAGGTGACTGTAAACATCAGTGGGAAAGCCATCATTTGTAACCAGGATCATACTTAGTGGTAGTTCTCCTGAGTTAGACTTTTTTCTTTCCAAAGGATTTAAGCTCTATGTCATTTTTTTCAGACGAGCAATTGCCTAAAAAATACATAAATAAACTCTATAGTTGTAATTTTTTTTACAAAAGCCATCGCTATATCTCTTTCGAAATTAAATGTGAAGTTATATTTCCACACTTTTTGTGAATCTGCCATGCATTATTGATTGAGGCTTCGATTAGTTAGGTAAATATTCGCAACTACCATTTTTCTCCTATATATATTTGGTAATTATTATTATTTTGTTTCATTAGGTCTGTGCCTCTCATACACCGGTGGTACATTGGTATATACTGTGAGGAATTGGTACATTTTTTCGTTGCTCTATTCCATCTTTTACTTTTTGTTAAGGTTTGATATCATATATTGGCTATGCAATTGTAACAATGGGTATATCTTTCCATTGTGTTATTTGAACCCAAGTATCTCCTGCACATACCGAAGGTATTTTCATGGATCCTCTTCCATCTTTGCTAGTTGTTTTTAAATGGGAAGTTCTTATCCAAGTGGTTAGTTCTACAAGTGCCTGTTCTATCATATCCTCTTTTCTGAAGTTCGTTGTAGAGTTGTAAAAAGGTTGTCGAATATGATGTGATAGAGGAAATTCTTTTGTCATCGGTCAAGCCATTTAGTAAGTCCAAAACAGTTGAGGCACTTTTTCTAAAACGTTTTAGTTATGCATCATCTTGCACAATCGATCTGCTTTGATAGAGCTCAAAGTTGACAAGATATCCAAAATTATAATTCAAGCACCAAACTTTGAAACCAAATCTAATCTAACTGTTCGCAGCTATGCCTCCCCCAAAAATATTGTATCATATTTTCTGCATGTGGTCATTTTTTTGTAGGGGAAGAATGCTGTTTGAATTTTTGTTGTAAATGGTGAATTAACGGTCAGATTTTTTGAATATTCATCAGTTTTATTGAGCTTGCGAATTTGATTTAAAATGTTAAGTATTCATCATATAGTCAAACAGATATCTTCGAATAGAGTTTCTTATAGCCAAATTTGTTAAATCCTCACAACTTGACAAAAACATACCACATTTTTCTGGAATCTTGTTATAGCCAGATATTATGAGGATAGCAACACATACTTTAATTTCTTCAATTACAGAGGGTTAAAAGGTCAATTTTGCTTCAACAGTAATCATTAATTTCTGCAATTGTCAAATTTAGTATGCCATCTGAAATGTTCAAAAATGTCTAATGCAGAGAACTAAATTAATCAAATTCGGGAAATTCGTTTTCTACATAAAAGTTCACCCTATTTTCTATCCACTTCCGATTACTTTTTTGGGGAACAGAGAGTAAATCTTGAACAAGTAACTAATCGGAATTGAGGTTGGATATTTCAAAGTTATCTCATCTCAAATATCTTCATCGATAAGATCGTTTACATCTGAAGGTTGAATCTATATATCCTGAATGCATTCAGACTCTCAATGCATACTATAGCTTCATTAGTCGATAAAACTCTTATAAAAAAGAAGAAGTTAATTTTGTACATACAACTTCCTAGCGTCAACTTTTGGTTTCACAAAAAAATCTTCCAATTTAACAAGGTAAATGAAAATTTAATGTAACATGAAAAACATCATACAAATTTATAATAAGTAATAATATGACTTTAAAAAAAAATATATATATCGTCTTACGTTTGGAATTCATGGCCAAAGCTAGATTTTTAAATTTACGTGAATACAAAAGCTTCTCTAATCTTAGAAAACTGTATTTACATTATTCTTTGATTCTCCCTCTTCTACAAAAGAAATAATTATAACTTTTTTGAATTTAATAACATATGCCTAAATTCCAATTTTATGACAACGTAATTCAAGAACAAAGAAAAGTCATTTTGTGTGACTTTTTGGACACGATAGGAGAAAATGGGTTAAGTATTTCGGACATTACATGACGTTGGATATACAAGTATACACAATTAAAATAGCTTGTTTTCTAGCCTGACTAGCACACGCCAATTTTCACTGGAATCTACCTGTAGGGTTCCGACGTGGATTTTAGAATAAATCCTTAATTTTCGAATATTTTGAGGCCTCCTCCTCCTCCAACTTTCTCTTCTTTTTAATCCTGGCTTTTTCAGCCCCTCCCTTTTCTCTTCGTTTGCCTTCTATTTTTGAAACAATCAATTTTCGTTCTTGCAATTGACGCAGGATACCATCAGTAGATAATCTTCTGTTGTAGGAGAAGTAAACAGACTGGTGACCATACAGTGTTCAAATAGGAAGCAAGTGACTACCTCAATGTACTACTAATTATACTTGCATACTAATTTTCAGACATTTTTTTTTGGCGCCAGAAGAAATATACTTTTATGGGGGAAAATATACACATAATATTCATGATCTATTCTACTAGTTTACAGGCACTTTTTGGCGCCAAAAGAAATATACTTGCATGTGGAAAACTTTATAAATGATTATCATGAATTTTTCTACTAGTTTGCAGACACCATTGGTTCCACATAAAATGTACTTGAAAACAGAGCTTTGGGGTCGGACTTGTAAGGTTTTGAATAATCAGGTAGTCCAAGATCAGCAGAATACCCTTTTTAACCCTTAGATTCATACCATGCACATGGTATATAACAGGTGTCGTCAAATAGTGGCCCACAGGCCAATTTTGGCCCGCCATCTTTTTTGTCTGGCCCACGAGATGACATTAATTTGATTTCAATTTTTTTTCTTAAACCCATATTTCAAAAAGGAAAAAAGGCATACTGCAATCTGTTATGTCCCTGACGTCACGTTGGAGGACACTCTGACGTCATGTATACTCTGTCTCTCTATTTCCTTTTCCTTGTATATATTTCCTCCCTTTTCCTTCTGTGTCAATAAAGGAGTCTTCTAGTCATGACCCTCTCACACGTGTCGTTCCTTCTTATTAGTTCCTGCCGTGCAATCTCATTGGCGACGACTCTGGGATATTAATATACTTATTATATATTCTCTCTAAAGGTATCCCAACACAACATCTGGCTGACTAGGATGGTAAAACTGTTACCCAAGCTCACTACCGCCGAGCTGCGTGCGGAGTGTCTCTCCATGGAGTTAGGTGACTCTGAAGAAGCCCTTAAAAGTCAACGGAAGCCTGAGCTCGTTGCACTTCTTCGTCACTATATCGAGTCGTGTGGGTGCGATCCTAAGACCTACGACTTCGGTTCGGTCCCTACTCCTCCTCCTTCTGCCACGGACTCTCTCTCAGGAACAAACCGCTTAGGAGTGTCTCAACCTCCTCCCTTCGACATGTCCGCTCCTCGTAGAGGTCATCGATGGTCGTCCTGGAACGATGAGTTCCAGACTTTTCTCTCTCTCTGTGGGGAGCTGCCCCCAGAGCAAAAGAAGGCTCTTCTCCTCCACTGCGCAGGCCCAACGGTGCAACGCTGGCACAAAACCCTCTCCATCGAGACTAAAGACGATGAGGACTGCTACTCCTCCCTTCTCCGAGCCATGACCGAGGCATTCTCCCCCATAGAATCTGTTCTCTACGAACGGTTCTGCCTCACTGAAATGAAGCAAGCCGTTGGTGAGCCCATTGACGACTTCCTTACTCGCCTTCGGGGACAGGCTAAATTCTGTCGGCTCACTTGTGCTTCCTGCCAGGCTCCTTATGAGGATGATGTGGTCTTGGGAACCATCATCAAAAACACCTCTAACCTTAAACTTCGCCGGTCTGCATTTGAGCGAAAGGCCATTAAACTGAATGAAGTCGTCCAACTGGGACGAGCACTGGAGTCCGCGGAAGCTCACTCTCGCGAGATGGTGGCGGAACATACTGCGATGGCGTCGGAATATAAAGGTCCGAAAGGTTCATGGCGAGCCAAAAAGAACGCCCCGCAGGAGTTTCATGCTCGTAAGCCGCCTCCTTCTTCTCCCTTGAAGAAGGTATGTAAATTTTGCGCGACTCCTCACATTCTCAAGAGGAGATTCTGTCCTGCTGTGGGCAAAATATGCTCCAAATGTTCGCAATTGGACCACTTCGCGTCCTGTTGTACGAATGGAGTCTCCAACGCTATTGCCTGCAACTCCTCACTCTCCCCTCTCATTGCTCCCTCCAAAAGAGCATTCGTCTCCCTCTTAGTGGAAGGAAAACAGGTTCCATTCCTACTCGACCTGGGTTCAAATGTGAACATCCTCCCTAAGACTCTCTGTCCTAACTCTCGGATTCGTGGACCTGAAGGACACATTATGACTTTCGGTGGCGGCAAGGTCAAATCTAATGGGGTCATCTCTCTCCCCGTCTCTCTGAAAAGATGCCGCAAAGTCTTGGAATTCGTAGTTACAGATGTGAACCAACCAATCTTAGGTTCAAGTTCTTGCCTCGACTTAGGTCTAATCTCTCTTCGGCCTCCGAGTTATCTCTCTAACTCCACCTCTTGGCCAGAAGAGGACCTCGTTCCAAAAAAACCCAAACTCTCTTCGAAAGAAGTTCTCTCCTCCTACCGCGATACTCCACCCTCCTACCGCGACACGCTACTCTCCTCCTACCGCGCTACTCCTCTCTCCTCAGGTAGAACTCCTGCGGAACTACAACTCTCTCGCCCGATCCGGACTTGCCTAGATGGTCTCATTCCTCAAAAATGCTCTAAGAAGTCCCTATCAAAGGATACTCCTGTCTGGTGCCGAAGCTTCCAACCCAAGGGCCCAAAGTGGGTTCCGGGAAAAATCTACGGTTCTATCGGCAATGCCCTATGGACCGTCCAGGTCGGAGCGGAAGTCCGAACGCGACACATAAATCAACTCCGCCCTCGCAAGAGTTGATTGGGGGGTGATGTTATGTCCCTGACGTCACGTTGGAGGACACTCTGACGTCATGTATACTCTGTCTCTCTATTTCCTTTTCCTTGTATATATTTCCTCCCTTTTCCTTCTGTGTCAATAAAGGAGTCTTCTAGTCATGACCCTCTCACACGTGTCGTTCCTTCTTATTAGTTCCTGCCGTGCAATCTCATTGGCGACGACTCTGGGATATTAATATACTTATTATATATTCTCTCTAAAGGTATCCCAACACAACAAATCCTATCAATTTTGAAACATATATTGAGGTATAGATGATAGTCCTAAGTGACACAAAACAACAGGTGGAACATCTTGTGCAAAAAAAAGCATGCAAAATAAAAAAATAGTCTACGCTTGGTTAAATTAACGCAATGTTTGAGATGGACATTTCACCGTCAAGGAAGGCCAGGTGATCGTTTGAAGCATGCATCTTGCTCATTCGCTGGAAGGTTTTTACTTGATATAGTAGCGCACAGAAGCGCTCCAGTGTCTTTCTTTAGTTAACCAGCGCACGTCATTGTGAAGTAGCAGATCTCATTGTACACACATATATACATACATACACACGTTTCTCTATATATACATATAGGTATAGATAATAAATAATTCAAAAAGCTATGGTCCGCGATGCCATGTCTGAAAAAAAATTGGCCCGTGTCCAAACGTAATTGCCGACCCCTGGTATATAAGTTAGTTTGGTCTCATGAAACATATACAAATACAAGTATAGAGAGGTATTAGCTCATTAAAGAGAACGTGGTATGGATTAGGCCGTTGGGAGGCTGTCAACGGTCGTTTATGTTGGTATACCTGAGATTATAAAGGATTACATTTATTAGTATCCTAGATTCGTAGCCATTTAGCAGAGAGGAAGAAACGAATAAGAAGACTCGAAAGGTACACGTGCGACATTTTAAGGGCTATATTAAGAACAGTTTATATAACATGGTATATGAGGAAAAAGAAACACGGAGAGCAATAAGTGGCGCAGTAACAGTACAACTGACCAGCCTATGACGTCAGTTAAGTATTGAGGGTTTGGGTTGTGACGTCATATACATTATATTGGGCAATTGAGTAACAAGACACTTCCTTCCTATGATGAATTGACAAACCACTTTAAGAGGATCGCCGGTGACTCTAAACAGTTTGTGACGTCGTATAATCTAAATTACGGTTTTCAATAAAAATAATTCCACTATAATATTACTTATACTAACTTGTTGTGCACGACCTATATAATAACTGCATACTCCTCAGAGAAGAAAAAAATCAGTCCAATAAAATAACTCTTTTGAATATATTTATGAATTATTTTTTTTAAAATGGTGACAGCTGTCACCTGTGTTCAATATAAAACAACGAATTTGTACTACGTCATCGAAAGTGATCATAGAGATAGAAATATTTGTTTTATTTTGGGCAATATGACGTATTTCTCTGAAGAATCCAATAACCCTCTATGTCTTAATATCTCTATGGCTCCGGAGCGTACTTCAAAATAGTGTCCTGGTCAGATCACAAATTTTATCGGCATGATTTTCCATGAGAGATAACCCAATTGATGGTTTCCATAATTGAAACTCAATTAGTGTGGGGATCTTTATGGGATCATCAGCAATATGGTTCTCAATCTAGAGTAATGTAGGATACATTATAGTACAAATGTACTCAATCAGAACGAGAATAAGTCTCAACTTTTCTACATTAAAACAATTATCGTCCTGATGGAAACATTGCAGAAATTTCACTAGCCAGTTGAAAGTTGTGCTCCCTGAATCTGCACTACATTTCACAAGCCATCAATTAATTATGCTGTGATAAGTCATCCTCACTAGGGTTCTGTGAATTTGTTTGGGGGATTCAATAGAGAAAACGACTGCGGATGGCGTTGGTAATAAAAATTAATCTTTACTCTGATACTTATAGCCCTAATTCCTCCATCTTCCATTATCGTTTTTTCGCCATAACCCAGCTATGTATCGACGTCAATACGAATCGACATTATGTCATCAAATGCCTCACCACTTCTTAAATCCATCAATTATTTAGTGATGATATGTGATGGCGGATAAATTTAAAAACTTAGTGATATACAATGGGGGACATAAATCTGGATCAGGCAAGGATAAACGATACCTCGTACTCTCGCCGTTCCATGCTTTTTGGGTGGAACTCCTTCATGGAGGAGCTCGGCCTTCAGTGGAAGCCGACGGCTCACACCTATAAGTCCGATGGAAAATACAACAGCGCCGCTGGATCCAACCGAATCGCCACACTCGACCATGTATACTTTCGCAAAGGTAACCGACTGACAATATCAGCTAACGTCAACATTCTCGAGGATGCCACAACAGACCATCCCCACTGCTGCTCACCATTGGGAGGCAACCGGCTAAACTGCAGTCTACGCGGGTGACAAGAACAACAAGGGATTGGACCAAGATTAATAAAGACGAGCTGAATTTGTTTCTTCTGGGCTGGAACTGGGACAGCTACTTCAATATGACCAATGTCGATGACTTGGCAGAGTCCCTTCGGATGGCTATTTCGGACGCCATAGACCACGTTGCTACTCCTCGAGCGTACATAACCCCAAACATCAATGTCCGTCTACAACCTGATACACGGGCGACGATAAAATCTCGTAATGAAGCCA
This sequence comes from Caligus rogercresseyi, assembly GCA_013387185.1. Classification (NCBI taxonomy): domain Eukaryota; kingdom Metazoa; phylum Arthropoda; class Copepoda; order Siphonostomatoida; family Caligidae; genus Caligus; species Caligus rogercresseyi. The sequence goes on from CP045896.1 coordinate 7,830,020, forward strand.
AGCGTCGTGGCGACATCCAATACAAACATCTAAGAAATAGGGCGTGCAAACTTGTTCGACGAGACTTTGTCTCACACAACCTCTCAAGGATCCGTAGAGGTGGTCAAAATGAAGCCTGGAAGATATTGTCTGAGATGACAAACAAATCTAAGGGAACAGGATCACTCCCTCTGCCCACCGGCGTTAACTCCAATCTAGGAGCAGCAGAAGCTGCAAATAAGTTCTACGTGGAAAAAGTGGAGAAACTAAGGGAGGGCATTAATGTGACTAAACAGCCGATCAAAGTCAACAGAACTTCCGGCGAAGGACCTAAATTTAGTTTCAAGCGTGTTGGCACAGCTGCAGTCAAGAGAGCACTTACAGAACTCGCTCCAAAGCGCGCCGTAGGAGAGGACGGCATCCCCATAACGATCTTCAAGTGGGCCATTTATGCGCTTGCACTCCCACTTGTACACCTGGTCAATGCAATAATAGATTCTTCAATATGGCCCTCAAGCTGGAAGCGGTCCATTGTGATTCCTATCCTAAAAAAAAAAAAGCCTCGCAACGAGATCGCAAGTTACAGGCCTGTGTCCTTACTGGTTGCGGTATCAAAGCTTGTGGAACGAGTCTTGTACGACCAACTCGTCGCCTTTGTTGAAGAAAACAGGAAGCTCCCGGGGGCACAGTACGGGTTTCGCAAAGGAAGAGGCGTGGATACCGCCTTGGCGTCTATGTTCCATAACATAGGGATGGCGCAGGACAACGGATCAAAGGTTGCCATAGCGGCCTTTGACTACTCTGCTGCCTTCGACACGATCTCTCCATCAGCCCTCCTTGACAAACTTCAGTGGATGGAGATAGGGGCACACACTTTAATCGGGTCCTACATGAAGGGTAGGACCCAACGGGTGTGCTGGAACGGCGCCTTGTCAAAGCCTGTCGAAGTCAAGTTCGGAGTTCCACAGGGATCCTGCCTCGGACCTCTTCTCTTCATCCTCCTCACAGCCGACCTGCCGGAAAAAGTCTGCAAGACTGCTTCAAACCTGGCCGGGCTTGGAGTCTTCCTCTACGCGGACGACACCTCGGTTACCGTCGAGGCTACCACGTGGGACGACGTGAAGGCTGCCACCAGGGCTCTAGAGGAAGACATGGTTGAGTACTCCAGGGACAACGCACTCCATTTGAATGTCGAAAAAACTCAAATTCTGCACCTTAAGAATCCGCAAACCATTGGCACGCTGGGATTGCTAGGGGTCGAGATCGACAGAAATGGGGCGTTCGGCACTCACCATGCCAACGTGCTGAACGAGCTTAGGAGGAGAACCGGTGCAATCCGCAGGCTTGCGTCCGTCCTCCCAAGAGGCAAGCTCCTTAACGAGATTGCAAGAGCACTCGTTATTGGAAAGCTCAATGTCTGCGCGTGGGTCACCCGGCGTTCCCAGGGGTATCAAGACCAGAGCAGGCGCGAACCCGGTGCGGGAGACAACGCTGCGGTTCAGGTCATCCTCAACGACCTGGCTCGAACGTTGAATGGAGTGCGGCGAAGCGACCGGATCAGGGCGTCGGACCTCTTGGACCGTTGCGGCCTCCCAACGGTGAACGAGGTTGTCACCTCCCAATCGGCAATGGCAGTCTGGAAGGTCTCCAATGACCCCACCTTCCCACTCGCCGAACTGCTCGTCGGTCACGACGAAAGAACGAGAGGGGCAGCTCTCAATCTAAAGAAAGCCTCAACGTCGCGGAGTGTGGCCGCCAAGAACATGGCAGATGCCTGGAGTTCATCACCGGACCTTCGCGACGCACAAACTTTAGTGGAAGCACGGCAACATGCGAAAATATTAGGAAGGTGGGCTCGTGAAGCTGATTCCTAGTCGAATTTTAAATCTCGTCCGGGATTGTTTATTTATTTAAAGTATTTATTATTTATTTAAAATTTTATTGCTGTGTTCTTTTTTAAATGTTTATTAGTAGCTCGAATGGAGCTAGGAATTTTTATAGACTTGAGTTTTAGGTTCCCTGAAATATATCATTACTACTACTACTACTACAATAGCTTTTTAAAATTTAGAAATAAACGATAAAATATTCACCTCAGTTATAATTATCGGGGGATAAAGTTCTTTAACATAAATATTACAAAAAGAATATCTTTTTTATAATCTAATCTTTAAAATAATATGCTGAGAGCACCCGATAGAGAGGAGAAAGAGGCAGAATGAACGAAATCGTTGGAAACAATTGAAAATACCAGTCTGGAAATGATGAATGTGTATCCACGGTGATGTACTGTCATTGTATATTTTACTCAAACGTAATTTCGGTAAGATATTCAGTAGGATTTAGTTAGTAGAAGAATGTTCCCCTGTTTAAAAGAATATTAAAATTTGTTCATTTATTACGATCCATCCTGTTTCCATTAAACATGTTTATTCTATTAACATGAACTAGATATAAGATTACAGTCCATATTCATAGAAGATTCCTGGCTTTTTAATTTATTCTAAATAATTTTAGTACATAGTAAGAATCTCTGATTAAGGTGTTTATCATTCTACTAGAAAAAGTAACAGCTTTCGATTTATCCATGGCAAACGCTCAAACTCTATGGTCACATAATGCTAAACAAATCAATTTTATTTGGGAAGAAGTATTGAGATGGAGTGGTGATGATGAACAAGTCTGTCCCGAGGAGGGAATCCCTCTCATCCACGAGTCCTGTGGTACTCCAGAAACAAGAGGGGCACTCCAAATCAATGTTCTTTTTCCAGAATAGAAGAGCTCAATCAATTATAACGCCTTATTAAAAAAGCAATTAGCTAATAGCGTCCGTCATTTTTTCTCCTTAAAAGACCTATTATATATTTTTTATGACATCAGATCCATAGAATACAAATCGAATCTCAGTTATTATATTCTAGATTTTTTTAAATTTTGACTTAATGAAATCACAATTTTCTTAAAAGTTACATCTTCTATAAAAATATAGATAAATATACCTTATTTTTTAGCCTTCTTTTCTTAGTCTGTATATATTTTATCATTCTTGACAAATCTATGAAAAGGAGCAACATGTGTTTGAAAAATGATATAACAGGTTGTAGACCTTCTGCTCATAAGAACTCTCATATCGTTTGATATTAACCCTTAAATGCATGGAAACCTGCAGTAAAGCGTAAAAATAGTGATGATTGGACTTTAAAAAATGTCGTGCTCATATTTATATTTAACTTTACGTAGGTTGTGGATATACTGAGGGGGGCGTCAAACATACAACATACTTAGAATGTCACACTAACAAACTCTCTCAAGTCTTACTCATCAAGCCTCATCACCTGTAGTGTGAGAATTCCTTATCTAAGCATTTACTCTTATTCAGTTACGAGTATAATATGAAAAAAAAATATTTATATGGAAAAAATATTTTATTTTCATGCACAGTTGAATACACAGCAAGGAGAATATATAAAGGTGTGTCAACAACGAACTCTCTAAGGCAGGCAGGTTGGCGTTAGCTGACTCAGCTGTTGTATGACGTCATAGTTGAAATATGCATATTATTATTAGACATGGAAAAAAAGTGAGGGATATTTTGGGCGTGTGAAAGGGAGAATGTTTGAATGGCACAATTGAGTTCAGGCTGTTCCTGGCACTCACACATCACTCCACAACAAAGCAATTCCTTTGAGAAATTGATTTTGTAAATATAATAATAAATAAACATATGACGTCAATGTTGAAAACCTAAGTCCAATAATAATAATAAAACACAACGGAAAATTTCCTTGTTCACTCACCTTCTTTATATTCTCCATGATACACAGCCATGTGGAGTGACATGCCATCAAGGAGAATATAAATTTAAATTCTCCATGCATGCCATACAGAATGTTACGTCCCTGACGTCACGTTACAAGGCACCCATACGTCATCTCTACTGTGCCTCACCCTTTTCCTCTTCTGTGTGTATATTTCCTTCTTTTCCTATACTATAATAATAAAGTAGCCTTCAGGTCATGACCTTCTCACACGAGTCGTTCTTTAACATTCGTTCCTGCCCTGCAACCTAATTGGCGACGACTCTGGGATATGATATACTAATAATCAGGGTTGTGAACGGAACGGAAAAAATTGAACGGAACGATGAACGGAAAGCTAAAATTTGTCTTTTTGCGTTCCGTTCAAATAATATTCAAGATGAAATCACCCAACCTCGATTTTAGTATGTATTATACATTTCTATCAGGTTTGTTGGGGGTCACTATATTTAATTAATTAGTTACTAACATAACTGTATTTATTCCGTTCATTATCCCTTTCGATCATTATCGTTCTGACCTCCAAACTAAGGAAAGGGAAGCTGCGTCCAAGTGTAGGGTGTTAATTGATGCACTCTTTTTTGGGATCAAATGAAGATTTGGAGCCTATTTGAACGTAGGGAGATGCTAATTGCTTCAGCATATCTCCCTGAGTTCAAAGTATGCTTTTTAGGCATAGCAAAGCAAGAGTTAGTAATAAATTATTTACTAGAAGAGGCCGAAGAACTGGGAGATTTTCCTTCTAGTCAACTTTCGCAAGAACCAGCAGCGGAAGAAAAAGGCAATTTCTTTGCCAAGAGGCCGAAGAAGACTGACTCAGCTAAGCAGGAGGTTGACCGCTTCTTAACCGATGAGTCTGAGGCAATGGAATCAATTATTGCTTATAAAAGGATTAAAAATATTTTTATTCGATATAATGTTATACTTCCAGCAGTGCCAGTTCGGAGAGACTTTTCTCCAAATCTAAACTTTTATTGCGCAGGACAAGGCAAAAGATAGGAGATGAAAATTTCGAAAAACAGCTCCTTCTAGCAGCAAATAAATAGTGTAATTTATAAACTAATGTTATTCTTAAGATTATAAATAAATAAACTTTTCGTAATTATTCTCGGATAAAGCAATAAGGCTGTGGATGATTTTAATACCGACTTGACATAGAAAGAGAAAAAACTGAAAACATAGAGACATCTCTCTGGCCTCCCTTTTATTATAGTATTAAACCTCACAAACCTCTCCCTTTTTCATAACCAAGCTGTTATGATTATTATTGCGTTACATTAAACAGCTTGAGTTATTTAACTCTAGAGGAGGAACCTTGATACGGAGTTCCCCCTGTGTCCGGAGTCACTTATTTGACAGGATTCCTGGACGAGAGGAACTCCATCGTCTCTTGTCGGGACTGACTTGTTCTTATGGTAAGTAGTTCAATGCCTCCCTCGTCACGGAAGGCTCTCTAGGCTTCCTCTCAAAGCTTATTAATTCTCTTAGCATTTTTCTGACCGATTTGACGACGAAAGTGAAGGAGGAAGACAGTAAGACCGCCCCTCATAATTCATCTAGAAGATAAAAGAAACAACGCATTAAAATGTATTGATTTTTTCTAATAAATGTAAAAAATAATAAAATAATTAGTAAAAAATCTGTTATGAAAAAGGGAGAGGTTTGTGAGGTTTAATACTATAATAAAAGAGAGGCCAGAGAGATGTCTCTATGTTTTAAGTTTTTTTTCTCTTTCTATGTCAAGTCGGTATTAAAATCATCCACAGCCCAGTTTTTGTAATTTCGATATCTGGGATGAAAGTAAAGAAAATATCAATTTAGTATGAAGAAGTATGATCAAATCAAGGTAGTTAAAATTATATAAATAATAAATCATGAGGTTGCGTACCTATTATTGAGATTTGTTACGAAGAAAAAAAACATGTTTGCCTTTTTGCAAGTTTCTTAAATAATTTGAATATTTGGAGAGTTACTGTGATTTGGAAAATGGGATTTAGATTATTTAAGAAATTCTTATAGAATTCTATTAAGCAACTTGCAAATAAAAAGCAAACATGTTTTTTTTCTTCGTAAGAAATCCCAATAACAGTAACTAACTTCAAGCCGAAATGATTAAAGCCTGGTTTAAAACTTGATAGGCGCAGTGGCCGTGCCCGCTATTGATGTTTCTGTTTTGAATGTTTCTGTTCTCGCCGTGAATGTGAGTGGCCGTATTCCTACTTTGCAGTAAATGGATTTCGCCATTTTAATATGAAGCAAAAAAAGGAAGAATAAAGCGTACGCTCGACATCTGATAATTGATGCTGATCAAAATAACCTACATAGCGAAATAGTTTTATTTCCAAATATCTTGACGTCTCAAATTAATAAAGTCCCTGATCATGATAAGTTTTGAGTGCAATAAAACATTTCAAAATTGCAGAAAAACTGTAGTGCTCCGGGTTACAAATAAGGATGCTGAAGTCGTGGAGAATCCAGCATTTTTCTTCACCTCATTTCTTCTAAGGACATTAACCCAGGTCCCTGTGATCATCAAAGAAGGCGCTTCCTATGACGAATAAGACATATATGCCATGTCATTCGTGCTAACGGCTACAGACTCGGATCCAGGCTCTTGGACTCGTCCATTTTAAGGACTCTGATTTTAGTTTGAAGCCTTCTGCTCCATTCTGTGAGGACTTGGATATTCGAGACTCATGAATGTTTATATTAATGATTTGGACTAATGAACTCTATTTTCGGTTGTTCCATCCAAGCTGTATTATTTTTTTAATGTTTTTAGAATAATGATTCTAACGTTATTAAAAGGAATGTAATCTTTCTGTCGCTATCAATATATTTTTCTGGCACATATTTGATGAACAAGGACACTTGATGTAATTAATGAATGTTTTAAATATTAATGTGTAAAACTACATTAAACAAATTAATTAATAAATTTATCATATGTAACTTTACTTTAAAAATATTAAAAATGCAATCAGGCGGCTTTTAGTCTGTTTTAAGTTTATCATGAATAATTTTAGATAATATTATGTAACTACGTGAATAAAATTGTTGATATTTTTACGTTTAATAAATATTACTTAATAAATATCAAAACTATAAATATAAAAGTTGTCCCGATCACGCTTGTAGTATAATTAAATAATATCGCAAATAAAAAGTTTTGAGGAAAGATTATTTTTCTTCCTCCCTTTACCTTCAAGCTCTTAAGAAAAATTTGGAGACGAGAGCTATGAAGCAAAGTGTAAAAATTGACCTTTTTACAGCGGAGAGGGAACAGTATCCCAATAAGCCTACTGTTTGGAAGTTGAAGAAACAATTTTCGGTATACTTAAGGTTGAACAGAGCAATGTAAAAAGAGTACGAATTTGCCCAGGGTATAGAAATGTTATAATTGTGGAGCTACATAAGGAAGTAGATATTGGGGCCTCCTTTGCTCATGTGGAGGATGAATTTGACATTAGAAAATCAAGTGGAGGTGTAAGGGGGATAAAAGGATGCGTGAGAGGGCTTAAAGCTCAAAAGAAAGACAAGGATGGGAATCCGATTATTTTTACGAAAAGCATTACGATACATTCCCCTCATGAGGACATTACAGAACAAGACATTTGTCTATCGTTGAAGGAATATGGAGATATTGTAGGTCCAGTGAAAGAAAGTTGTTTTCAGGATGGAAGACTTAAAGGCTTAATGAATGGAAACTTCAATGTTAAAATAACTCCCAGTGGAGAGATCCCTGGGTTCATCCCCATTAAGGGACTCAAAACAAGAGTCTCATATTTTGGGCAAAGCAAATTCTGTGCTAGATGTTACCAAAATGGTCATTTCGCTAAAGAGTGCCCAAACAAAATGATAAAGTGGCGTGATTATCTTGATAAAATAAAGAAAGATGTCCATAAAACATTGTTCCTGCAACCGTTGTTCCTGCAACCATTGTTCCTTCAACCGTTGTTCCTGCAACCATTGTTCCTGCAATTGTTCCTTCAACCGTTGTTCCTGCAACCATTGTTCCAGCAACCATTGTTTCTGAAACAGATGTTCCTACGGGAGATTTGGCTTCAGAAAAAAAATTAGACCTTCCGGGAGTTCCTTACACGATTATAACTCACCCAAAGATACGACAAAAGAACCTCAAAATCGATCTCAAGAAATTACAAATATTCCTGAAGCTGTCCATGGCATTGAAGAGGAGCCCGAGGAAGGCAATAACAAGTTAAAAAAATCCTCTAAAATTTCAAAAACGCAAGAAATGATTCTTCCACACAGGACTAGATCGGGCTCCATCAGCAAGAGAACCGCAGTGGATTCTGGACTATCTCCTGATAAAAGGACCCCTTTGAAAGTCCATAGAAATACAGAATAGTACCTGTATTTATTTCTTATGTATTATCCTTCTTGATAACTATAAACACTTATGGCCGTTGATCATCTTCCACATATAAGATGGGCAGGAGACATAGACAGGAATATGAATATTAACAAAATATTTTCTCTCAATTCCAGAGGAGGTAAAGAGCGCAGAGTGAGACATGCTGTGTTGAAAAGTTTGTTTAAATTAAAACCGGACATTGTCTGTTTGCAGGATATCCGCTCATCGACGTCTTCTTCTTGTCTCGAATCATGTACTTATTGTAAACCGCCAAATTTTTCCTACTTCTTTACGGGAACCGGCCTACAAAGGGGTGTGATGACATTTGTTTCCAAAGCCCTTGGTGAAGCTCAACTAATTAAGGAACACTCTTCAAAAAGTGAGTGGCATTTGGTCAGGGTGACTTCGGGTGACTCTCAAATAAATGTCATTAATGCTTATGGTCCCAACAGGAAAAACTCTGCATTTTTTCAATCAATAATAAACTGTATCAAGAGTGATTCGCGTCCAACTATTTTGATAGGGGACCTCAATGTAGATTTCAACGGTAATTTGGATTCCTATCCTAATAGAGCGCTTCTTACGAAGTTAATTCGCCAGCTCAACTTTGTGGATGTGGTGAGAAAGTTAGGATCCGACAATGAATACTCATGGAAATCCGGCCGAAAATCTTCAAGAATTGACCATGCTCTCATGACTCCTTGGTTATCCTCTTTTGCTAAGAGAGTAGTATATAAATATGTCCCATCCTCCGATCACAGATTGCTCTGTGTTGATCTATTTTGTTCCTCTGTTAAAAAGAAATTTAGGACTCCCTCATGGGTTACTGAGTTAGCTGATTTTAAACAAAAATTAAGAGATAGGCTCCAGCAGTTTTATGATTCTTCTTTTACTTCCAAAAATTATACCAAATTTTATGCAAAATCATTCGAGACACAACCATATATTTTATCAAAAAGAAGAGAGTAATTTTAGATCAAATTCAAAAAGATATTGAAAATGTTATGAAATCGGGATCTTTATTTACACGTCATTTAACTTCCGCCACTGCAAATGAGATATCAATCTCAGAAATTGCAGAGGATGAAATGAGAAAAAAAGTTTATGCGGAACAAAAATGCCATCCAGGACTAAGACTCTCTGCTTCTAGAAATTTGCTTTCTGCTAATAGTATAAAAAAGCTCAACATTAATGGCAATGTAATAACAAACCCCCGTTTGATTCTCGAAGCTTTCACTGATAACTTCAGAAAAAATGTGGAGTATTCCAGAGATAATTTCCCTAGGCCAAGGAGAGGGAAGATAGGCTCCATATTTTCAAGTGACAAAATCACAGAATTTATTTCCACATTCTTTAAAGAAAACAAGTCTTCTGGGCCAGATAATATCAAAGGGAAGATTTTTTCGCTATGCCCAGGTGATATTGTGCCCTATCTTCTTAAGATAGCTCAAGAAATGGAGACAAAAGGAAGACTCCCAGAGGCTTTTTTACGGGGTAGAATAGCCCTAATACCAAAAAAGGGAGATGGTACCCATATCAAACATTGGAGGCCCTTAACTATATTAAATGTGGCTTATCGTATTTTAGCAGGTGTTTTGGCGAAGGAAATACAGCCAATTTTGAATAAAAAAATAAGTTCCGAGCAAAAAGGTTTTCTACGTAATAGACATATCGCTGATATTTCAAGAAATGTACAGACAGCAATAGATTCAACAAGAAATAGTAGAAAGTTTGGAGCTATCATTGCCATTGATTTTAGTAAGGCATTTGATTCTATACACCACGGTTTTGTGCTCAAAGCCGTTAAGAAATATCTCCCTAAGCGGTTTTTCAACCCTATTCGTGCCCTCTTGCTGAATGGTACATCTACTTTCTGTATAGGTGGAGAATATAGTGAGCCTATTTTGCTAGGTAGGAGTTGTCGCCAAGGATGTCCTGTGTCTCCTCTACTTTTCATTATGTCCCTTGAAGAATTATGCCGATCTCTAACTCGAAAGTATGGTGGTTTTGGTGTTTGTTTCGGAGGAAAAAAACACTTAATGGATTTATATGCTGATGATATTACGTTGATGGTGGAGGGTAATTCTGTTACCCAATTAAAAAAACGAATTGAAATACTGCTTACCTACTTTGATAAGTTCTCGATAGCGTCAGGTTTGAGAACTAATCCGGAAAAAACCTCTATTTTGCCCATTGGTATTTGGTCCCCACTTTCAACTACAATTATAGGTGGCTGTAAAGTTGTTGACCAAATCAATATTTTAGGTATTGTATGGGAGAAAACGGGAGCTGCAGTCTTAAATTGGGATCATCGGTTCATAAAAGCACAAAAACTTTGTAAAACTTGGCGAAACAAAAGTCTTCATGACCGTGTGGTGCTATATAATACCCAAATTATTCCACAAATGCTATACATAGCAACTTCCGTTCCTTCAGTCGCCGAAAAGGCAATCAAGGAAGAGGAAAGTTGGCTTAGAAACTTATTTCATACGAGATTTCTTCCTGCTCTGAAAAGGCCACGTTCTCAATTGGGAGGAGGGCTTGCCTTATTAGAAAATATTTTACCTAGGTTTTATATGAGGGTTTTTAAAGACATTTTAATTAAACCCGACAAAGAATGGAGAGGTTTTGTCGGCGGTTCTTGTGTTTTTAAAAATCTTATGTTTGGCACTCCTTTATCCAATAATATTTTAGTCCGTTTCTCAAGTGAATGGGGTGCAGCTCAAAGAGTTTTATGGAAATTAATACCGTGCTTCGATTCAAACAGTGTGATAGATATTATACGTCAAAAATTTAATAAGGCTCCTTTCTTCAGGAACTTACCTTCTCCTGAAGAACTCGAAAACATAGCCATCCAAACAAACACTTTTACCATTCACGACTTGAAAAGAGAATCAGCTTTTAATACAGGAAGGTTCATGTTCCCCCTAAGAAAAAGTGCACTCAATCATCTTCCTCTAACTCCATGGTGCATGAAGTTTATTTGCACAAGATTGGAAAACTCAGACGCGAATAAAGTTGCTGAATATTATAAAAAAGCTATTGGCCTCCCGTCCTCTTGGGATCGGATGATTAGGCATTCTCTTTTAAAACTTTATGACGGTCGACATTTTACATCACAATTTTTAATCTCTGCTAATCTTCTACGCTTCTTCAGTCCATGTAAAAATTGTGGAAAATTATACAATGATACTCTTCATGCTTTTGTAGATTGTCCCATGTTAATTATTTTGAGGTCATTTTTAGAGTTAAATTATGTTTTCATTTCGAATTTTAGGCTAGATTTTTTGAAAGCTTATATACTCTTCGGCTCTTTTAAACATTTTAAATGTAACTCTCCAGAAGGAAAAGCTATTTTATCAGCTATTAGGAACTTTAAATCTTATATAGGACAAAAATTGACCTATGGTAAGTGTGTAGATGTTAATAACTTAAGAGCAATTATGATATCCGCTGCAGCGAGATATTGTGCCCTGGAAATTAAGATCCCCGATGCCCGTGATGATTCCTGGACATATGCATTTAGAATAATACGCTATTTCCCTTCGAACTCTGCCCGACATCTCCAAGCGTTGAATAGGATTTTAAAACTTCACAACAAACTCACCGTCGAAGCTTAGGACTGTTTTTTTATATTCTATTTTTTCAGTTTAAATAATTTCTATTTATCAATGATTATTGTTTTTTTAATGTTTCTCTTGAATTGATCACTTTTTTATTGTATTATTTGTTTATAGATATTTAGATCTTTTAGTAGGAAAATAATTTTAAACTAAAATGTTTATTTATGTTATGTATTTTTAACACAATTTTCCTATTTTATATTCAGTTTCATGTTTATTGTTTTTATATATACATTCAAGCTGAATAAAGATCTTACCGTGGAGAAAAAAAATTTGTCTAATGACATTAGTAAATGTATTTCAATAAGATATTTTATTCCACTTTATTAATATTAAGTGATTATATTTCTAATTTTTAGAATAATTATTAAGGTAGGAAATTCGCCGATTGATCAAAATTATCAAACATTGGTTAACAGCAATTAATGCAAAGTTGATACAGTTTAAGTAAAATAATGACCCTTTAAATATATATAAATAAATTAGATGAAATGCTGATTTCACCCCACAAGATATTTGCTTTCTTCATAAATACAATTAATAAAATCCATTGATATGGTACATATTTCCTATTTCTACAATATTTTATATCAATGCCATCACTGAAGATAACTTTTGCCATCCGATTGTTGAACTAAAAATATTTATAGTAAAAATAAAACTTTACTTTTTGTATAAAAAAATAACTACTATTAAATAACATCCTTTATATATTTTGTAGGACTTTTATAAATACATGAAAATATATACATAATTACCATACATATTTGTATTTTAATTACTGGAATAAACTTTTATTGCACTAAATTATCGTATTTTTACAAAGTAAATGAGCATCTCAATGTTCCGTACTGGAGGACGGGCATCTTTATCCCTACTTTATTCTTTTTTCTCCATGATATAGGGAATTTATCATCATCGTTGTGCAGATCTGGAGCGTTCTCGTCGAACTCCGCAGCATCATCCCTTAAGGAAGGATCACTTGGACTGTCTCACCAAGAAGGTTCTGTTTGGATGCAAAAGGGAGCTCATGACGTACTTTTTATGGGATGCAGAAGAGGCTTTTCTTGTCATTATCCCAAAACTCCTTCATTTTCTAGACGTTGAGGAATTGACTGTCCGTAGTTTTCTATGTTGGGTTAACGAATGGAAGAACTCACTAGACTCTTGGGGCTTCTGGGAGCCTTTGGATCTTGTACATGCGTAAAGGAGATGTGCGCGTTTGGGAGAAGCAGATCCTTATGTCTGATTGTGTTAGCCGCCTTTATAGTATGGAGGCAGGAGTTCCCGGACTTTTTTATGAATGTAGAGTTGCCCATATGATTCGCTAGAATTACATCCGTCTTGATATAAATAAGCATTATTAGTCTATGGAACCTAGGATCATGGATGGAGAGGGTTTGGGGGCGGGTGGAGAAGATGGACTGGTCGGAGTAGACACTTCTTAATTGGGTTAAAGGATTGATGGTTGCCCACTTGCAAGGCTCTGTAACTTGTTCTTTAACATCTCGATATGAGGGAGATCATATCATTATCTCTCAACACAAAACCATGTATTTATTTATACATTTAACCATGTATTTATTTTGATGAGCATCAATTATCGGGATACTGAGGCAAACGCTTTTTCCCTTGATTCTTTCTTTTTGTGGCTATACTGTATATGCTGTACACGACATCTACCTATTATAACGGCGAAATCCATTCACTGCAGAGTAGGAATACGGCCACTCACATTCACGGAGAGAACAGAAACATTCAAAAGAGAAACATCAAAAGCGGCCACGGCCACTGCGCCTAGAATATATACCCGATACATACGAGGATGCAGTGAAAAGTAAAGAGCCTTCGTATGAGATTTTTTTAAAATCAATTTTAGAACGGAACGCAAAATAGAACAGCATTCCGCGGAACGGAAAGAATTGAACGGAACGATGAACGGAACAGAAAAAAGAGAAACGCGTGCAAGCATGCTAATAATATAACCTTATCTAAGGTAAAGCGTTAAAGTAAGTAGCTCATGCATAACATAAAATTGTTCCTTTTTTACTTAAAGGAATTGGCAAAATTTTAGTCTTCTTTAGTCCGTAAGGGGCGCTTTGATGCTAGAGCTCTTTGAAAATAATAACAAAGTCTTGTTATTATTTATATTTGGAGACGTTTTTATCTTGAAAAAAAGCATGTCAAAGACTTAATTAAAACTTAATCCCTTTAAACTGGTTTTAAATAGGATTGTGACGTAATTTCATGGACTAGCGACATCTAACGTTAAAGAAACAACCAAATTTTGGCCTTTTTTTTGTTTACTTTTTCCTTGCATGCGCTACTTTACTTTAACGCTTTAATCTAAGGTATCCCAGCACAACAGAGAACACAGAGTACCGAAGTCACATATGGTTGTGCTGAAAATCGGGGTATATTAGCCATAGAGTTTAAATATTTATATCTCCATGATGTTAGCTCTCCAGTGTTGGGAGAAAAACTGCAACAAAAATAACTTAGACATAATTGAACTTCATATTTTTATCATAATATGCAGAGGGATGTCACACGATATTCAATGCTACTATACGTGACTTTGCGCTCTATGTTTGCTATGCGCACAATCCTTTGATTAAACCAACTATAATTTTACTTTAAGAAATAATACCATATTATGTTAAAAAACGAAAATGACTTAAATTGGTCCCAACCTTACGAGAGTAAATAACAAATAGATGATGGCTTTTCAAGTTAAGATGGGCTATTTTATTCCCCTCAATGATTATCATAAATTCCTTATCTCACATAATTAATGAAGCTCTTAAAATTCATTAATTTCATTTTGTGGCTATCTGTGCCAATTTTTATTATCAAGGTTTGCTATATGACATAGAACTGTGTTCTTGCCCGTCTCGACTCTGCATCTGACAAGAATATCTGCTTATGAGTAAGATGTGTTTTCTGAATATAAAATCTTGTCTTTTTATCGGTGCACGGCGGTTCCGAACCTAAAGCGAACCTTCAATCGATTTGGCAGCACAAAAATGGTTCTGAAGTGTTGGTTTTCGGTCTTTAAAAAAGTTGTTCAGTATGACAATTCGAAACCGTATATATTTAAATTGTGAACCATATTTCTTCGAAAAGGGATTGTACCACCTCCTTATAGATTTCCGAAAGCGCATTGTACCCTTCCCACATAGACAATTTACCCTAAATAAACCGTTCAGGATTTGAACACACTCGTTCGGAATCCCTATTTGAAAAATCATTCGGAGGTTCGGGTTTGTAACCGAATAAATCGGTTGGTTGTCCACCTTTGTCATTTATAAAAGAGCGCCTTAATTAACAACATTATGAATCTTATCCCTAGGACATATTTTAAAGCTATTTCATTTTAAGCCAATTCGATGACAAAATGAAGAGGTATTTTATTATGATATTATAGCCCTATCTTCCTTTAACACCTTTGGTGCTCTTTGAACTGTTTTTTTTGCTCTGCATTGTGAACTCAAAGATCTCCCATGTCCATCTCGGTTGTTATAGAAAATAAAAAACATATGAACAATATTAAATATATATATTTGCATGATGAGTGATGACCTTCAAAATAATGAATGTTTGAATTCATCTACTAAAATAGTAATACTTTGTTGTTATTTAATTAAAACCGTTAAAAAAAAGTAGGAACGTAAAACTTGATATCCATTAATATTCTTAATGAGTCATTCCTAAGAACAAAAAAATTTTAACTGAAGCATTTATACGTAATTTTCAAACTTTAGTGTGGCTAAGAGGAAACTTTTTATTATACTATTACTTTCGATTCTTTTTTTCGATGTCAAGCTAACTGATTATCTGCGTTTTTCAATAAATATCGTGTTCCTCTTATAATAAAATGTCATTTTAATGTAATATGAATGCTTTTAAGCAAGCTTGTTAAAAAAAAATTATAACTTGTATTTAAAAAGTCTTTAATTATAACATAAGAAATCTTAAGTATTCTAACGATTAAACCAAAACATGATAATTAATACGTTAACATATAATACTAAAGTTAACTATATCATATTTTTTTATTACGTTCTATACGTTTTAATATGGCACTGCTTCTTGATTCATTTGATTTTACGAATAAACATCTGGTACTGGCATAATTGAAGCTTTTCAAAAATATTTTCTTATTGCTAGCAAAAATATAAAACGGAACTATTTACAAAATGATATCTTTAAAACCTCTCATACAGAAAAAACCATGTCTCTTTTAGAACCAATTCCCGACTATTGACGCATGAACTCTGTTTACATAGCTAGTCATCCCCTTAATATTCGGTAGATCGGTACACGTAGCGGTAGATTTCTGCTTATGATATATTTTTTAATTTTGATAAAATAACAATATTGCTATTAATGACTTGATTTGTAGTGTATATGCGAGTGAATTTTAAAGAAGAATATCGAATTCCTAAATTGAATTGCGATCCTCTCCCTTCTGTAAGTAAACTTTTATCTGAATCTTGATATCTCAAAAAGAATTGTCCTCCGAAATTAGAATAACTCATATAATAGTGTCTTATGGATGTTGAAAAACCATTCTTCGAAACTATTATATAATTATTGACACTACCTTCAATCATTAGATGCACAAAAATATACCAATTAATCTATACCGATTGAAAACACCTTGATAAGACTACCATGACAGGTGCTTGGATTTTTTCTACCACACCCCGTTTTGAATACTTCTATATACGTGTTGGTTTATAGATATACATATCAAATTAAAACATTTATATGAACTCAAGAAACCACAACGAAGACTTGAGCTTCCGTGTGTTTTCATTTACTGACTATACCGTTTTTTGGGGAAAATGAATCCATGTGAGAAAATTAGAACAGAGAAGCATTTCAATATGACACGAAACTCAACATGCAGATCAAATAATAATTTTATTTGTTTTGTTTTGATTTCGTACTTAAAGTTCCAACGGATTTTCATACATTATTCTTACTTCTTGTTCTTAATCTTCTAAAATGGACTCCCAGTTTGGCATCCCTATTGATGAGTTTGATCCGCCACCGAGCATAAATTCTAATTTTATAGCACAACATTCTTGAGGCATGATTGATTCTTTTGTTGATCAGTTTAACTGATTACTCGTAATGAAATAAGGAGGAAAAATAGCAAAAAATAACTCAACTATTAAAGTATTATTATCGTTATATTATGATCATGATGCCATTTTTTTGTTTAGAAGGATTTATGATTGATTTTATGTAATAACCAGTAACGCAAGTTGACCTTTCCTTGATATGAAGGAATAAAACTTAACTTCGCAATACAATATTATTTCTAAAATGATTATGCAATAAAATCAATAAAAAATTTTGTTAAAAAGTTTTCAAGAGATAATTCATTCATTTCACTATCTTGAATGCTACTAAGTATGAAGCTTCAATTTGATTTTTTGTAAAATACAAAAATATTGCAAGTCTCTCGTCTCTGCGGCCACAAGCTGAAAGATGTCTCTAAGAATTGAACAACTTTACTGAAATATACACTTGAAGGTTTCGTAATGTAGTTGCAAATAATCTATATTATATTTTTTCGTCCCATCGTAGTTTATTCCACCTTTGATTAATAGTTTCCTTTTTAGCGGTTGAACAGAAAATTGCCCGCGATACCCTATATAAATACATCTTGACAGAATTAACCTTGCAAGCTCAACAAGCATTGGGGATCCACCCGCCCGCACTTGATATACGAGGAATAAAAAAATATTTTTTCGAATTGGAGTCCGAACACCATCGCCCATGGACTTAAGATTCTTCCGGTTAAAGCTACAATAATTTGGGTTCTGCCCATCACAACTACGATTATTCAGGCTTGTTTATCGGAGTTTTTTCTGCTCGAGATCAATAGCGATATTTGATCGCTGATCGTAGTATCGCAAAAGGTCCTGATCTTTATATCTTTTGATCGTAAGAAAATCATAAAAATAAGCGATCCATCATTTGTATAAAATAACTAAAAAATAAAAATGTTTTTAATAAGATTTTTGGAGACAACTCCTACATTTCTTAAAACTTAACTAGCTGTCACATAGACCAAAATCCATTCCAACACTAATATTTATTTAGAAACACAAAATCCAGAGTAAACTAATACTACGGAAAAGCCAGTGTGTCTATCCTGATATATTTTGTCCTAAAATATACAGACAGGCGACTAGTAGAGTCATTGTTTTGGAGCTCATAGGCTATGGGAACATTTATTCTGGCATCTCCTGTCTTAAAATATTCAGACATATGTCAATTGTGGAGCCAGAGTGTTGGAGCTCATAGGCTATGAGAAAAAATCATTCTGATATTTTTGTCCTAAAATATACAGACAGGCCCCGCCTATGGCGAAGTCGTTATTTTGGATCTCATAGGCTTGGGACACGGCTGTGAGATTTTTAATGGGAACGGACTTTTGTTAAGCCCCATTTCGTAGACGGACAACTTCCAAGACTTAGGCCTGGGGCTTCGGAATCGGATACTCTTAGACACGGACACTTCTAGACAGGGACCTTTCTAGACACCCATTAAAAATGTACTCAACAAGAAAATAGGCCCTCGGGTTCTGCCGAAAACAATCATGTTGTTTCGATTACAAATCCTCCACCAATGGGCCCCTCGGGTTCCGCCGCAACACAATGGGTGTTTTTTGGGTTAAAATCCCCCGCAATGCCCTTGGTTCCCCCTGTTGTGTATGACGTCATGATGATCTACACCTCTCTGACGTCATGGGCTACCCACACCGGCTCCCTTAATGCTTAAACCTATCTTCTCTTATATTATATATTATTATTATCTACTCACTAAATAAAGGTACTTCATACTGAGCACATGTTCCTTTGTCTACGTCTTCTGCTCCCTGTCCTACTGTGATTGGCGACGAGTCTGGGATACCATTAACTGTATCCTTCTTATCATAGGTATCCATAAATATACAACATCTGGCGACGAGTCTGGGATACCATTAACTGTATCCTTCTTTATCATAGGTATCCATAAATATACAACATCTGGCTGACCAGGATGGCGAAGCTTCTCCCCAAGCTCACTGCTGACGAGATGCGGGCTGAATGTGCCCTCATGGAGCTTGGAGAATCGGAGGAAGCTCTCCGACGACTTCGGAAGCCCGAACTCACTACTCTTCTCCGCGAGTACCTCGTGAGCTGTGGTTGTGATCCCAAGACCTACGACTTCGGGACCACCACCCACACTCCTTCTACCGACTCCACACAGGGAGCAAACCTACTGGGAATCGCCCAACCTCCTCCCTTCGATATGGCCGCTCCACGAAGAGGACATCGTTGGATCTCTTGGAGCGACGAGTTTCAGACGTACCTCTCGCTCCATGGAGAACTTTCCCCCGACCGTAAGAGGTCCCTACTACTCCATTGTGCGGGCACTGATGTCCAACGATGGCACAAAACCCTCTCCATCGTACCAATAGAGGATGAGGACTCCTACTCTGCGCTTCTACGAGCCATGTCCGACGCCTTCACTCCCACGGAGTCCGTCCTGTATGAGCGCTTCTGTCTTTCCGAGACGAAACAAGCGATCGGTGAGCCTATGGACGACTACCTCACTCGACTCCGGGGGCAGGCAAAGTTCTGTAAATTCCTCTGCTCTGGCTGCAAGGCCTCCTACGAAGACGACGTAGTCCTGGGCACTATAGTAAAAAACACCTCTAGCCCCAAACTGCGGCAAGCTGTCTTCGAGAGGAAGATCTTGAAATTGGACGATGTTATTCAATTAGGACGTGCCTTGGAGTCCGCTGAGGCTCACTCACGGGAGTTCACTTCCGATAGAATGGCCATGATATCGGAGTACAAGGGGCCGAAGGGCGCGCGACGCCCCAGAGGAAGCTCTCTCCCAAGCCTGCGGAATCCAAGCCTTCGTCACTCAAGCCTTCTTTACTTTGTAAGTTCTGCGCGACGTACCACATTCTCAGGAAGAAATTTTGTCCGGCGGTGGGCAAAACCTGCTCAAAGTGTTCTCGGATGAACCACTTTGCGTCATGCTGCAAAGATGGGAGCAGCAACTTAGTCACCTGTGACTCATCGGTGTATCCGGGTGTCTCCCCTACAAAAAGACCGTTCGTCCCTCTCCTCTGCAACGGGAAATCTGTCCTGTTCCTCCTCGACCTGGGTGCGAACGTTAACATCGTACCCCGGAGCCTCTGTGACCCTGCGATGATCCGTGGACCCAAAGGGCACATCACTGCCTTTGGCGGCAATAAGGTAAAGTCGCACGGGGTGACCTCCTTCCCTGTCTCTCTCAAGGATAGACGGATCGTATTAGAATGTTTAGTAACGGATGAAAAACAGCCCATACTCGGGTCTCAAGCTTGCCTTGACCTGGGGCTCGTCTCCCTCAACTCCCCAAGCTATCTCTGCAACTCCGTGTCGAAGGAGATTGGTGACCTCACCTCCATCAATAAGCAGTTCCGGGAAATCTTTAGCGACGACGCTTCCCACATCTCCTCTCTGCCTGAGGTTTCTGTTCATGTCAAAGAGGATGCTTCTCCGCGTTACATCAGATCCAGGCCTGTACCCCTCGCTCTGCGCGATCAAGTTATACAGGAGCTAAACAATATGATCGACCGTGGTACACTCAAGAAAGTTTCATCCTCTGAATGGGCCTCTCCCATCGTAACGGTGATTAAGCCCAATGGCAAAGTGCGAGTCTGCGCGGACTTCACTCAAACCCTCTCACCCGTGGTGAATAAACAACTGTATCCTCTGCCTCACCCTGAAGAGCTCTTTGCCGGCCTCAATGGTTCTCGGATATTCACCAAACTGGACTTTCGTCACTGTTATGAGCAGTACCGTCTGGACGCTCAAGCGAAAGCCCTTCTGACCATTAATACCCCTATAGGTCTTCTCCGCTACAATGTCCTCCCCTATGGGCTCGCCACGGCTCCTGCAATAGTCCAGGCGGCGCAAGAAAAACTCTTCGGGGACATTCCTAATGTTAAAATCTACATTGATGACTTACTGGTGTTCTCAAGCTCTATGGAAGAACACATGGCAACGCTTAAGCAAGTCTACAGCCGTATCCGCGAAGCTGGGGCTCGCCTCAATAAGGACAAATGTATCTTCGCGTCCCCTGAACTTACCTATCTCGGGTTTAAGGTTTCGGAACAGGGCCGCTCCCTCGATCCGGAACTCGTTCGTCCACTACTCGAGTTTCCTACACCCTCCTCGCCTTCCGAGGTCAAGTCCTTCCTTGGCCTCGTGAATTTCTACGGGCACTTTGTGAAGGACCTCGCTGCCATGGCTTATCCCCTTACTGAGCTCACGAAGGATAGAGCCGAATTCAAATGGCAGGACGACGAGCGTAATAGTTTCGCTGCCATTAAGAAGAGTGTCACGGACGCTCCGTGTCTTACCCATTACGACCCTTCTCTCCCGCTCATCCTCACCACGGACGCCTCGCCTCTGGGACTCGGCGCGGTGTTGTCCCAGGTGGATCAGTCTAATGAACGCCCGGTAGCGTTTGCCTCTAGGAAGCTATCGAAGGCCGAGCGGAACTATTCACAGATAGACCGAGAGGCAACTGGTATAATGTACGGCCTTTCTAAATTCGAACGCTATCTTCTTGGTCGACCTTTCGCCATAAAGACCGACCATAGACCCCTCCAGTACATCTTCAGTCCGGACAAGGAACTTCCGGCTGTCGTATCAGCGAGGCTCACTCGTTTCGCGATGAGGCCTCCTCCTTCCAGTACAAAATCCTCCAT
>CP045896.1:7851689-7861795 GCA_013387185.1 Caligus rogercresseyi
AATAAAGTAGTCCCAGAAGCTATTTCCTTTGTCGTACTGTTATTCTATATATGATATTATATATATTTATATATATATAAAGGCGTAGGAGACAGGGGGGCAACTCCCCCCCCCAAAAAAAAAAAAAAATTCGGTGAGTTCTCAAATTCGGGCAATTGGTTGAGTTATTGGGGCCTTTAAGTTTTAGAAAAAAATATGAAATTATGAAAGCACCGGATTTTTAATTATACCCAAATAAAAATAATAACTTAATGTAGGTAATTACTATAAATAAGATATATTCTACATAGCCTCATCGATTATTTTTTCACCGATTTAACAGTTCTTGTTAAAGTTCGGGCGAATTGAATGCTGCCCCCCACCCCCCCCCCCGACCAAACAATCTCCCCTACGCTTATGTATGTATATATATGTATATACATATATATATATATGTATGAATATATATAATGTATATTCTACTTTTTATATCTAAATCTAACAACAAACGTTTAAATCTACTTAACGCAACGTCCGACGTTACAACTTGATTGTTTACGTGTATCCTTGGTCATTGGATATCGGAATGACTAAACAGATACTTTAGCAGCATCAATGACTCTCACCGATAGCTGCTCCTCTTCAGATGGGAATAAGGGCCCTAAAAATATAATCCAGACTTTTCATTTCAGGGCGAGCAGTATCTCATAATTGACATGACTATGCCTTCTGCTATAGCCTTCAATGATTTTCTTCGCATAAGACCCTATAGTCGTCTTTCTATAAAGTGACGAGACGTTGTATTAAGACTAGGTCTATTAGAGATAAGACGAGAATCCACAGAAATAAGCCAGAAATCCTTGTTGGAACCCCGGAACGGTTTCGGGGAGTACATTATTTAGGTCCTTAATCGAGCATCGATCAAAATGCCATTCATTAAATCAGCTTTTTAATGTGTTCGAAGGTGGTACTTGAAGGTCAATTAACGATTTAAGCTCATCATATTGTCCCCGTCGAAAGCTGTTGAAAATAACTGCATATAAATGTTAATTATATTTTTGGCAAAAAAAATCAAGTCCCCTTAAACACACAAATAATGGTCGCAAATCAAATATTCTGATACGATTAATTTACAAAATATAACACATAGCAATTGAAAATCTGATTGCAACTGGCAACACTTTGCTTATACAAAGGTATATTAAAATAGTACAAGCTATGTTATATGTCCAAAGAGCTGACTTTCCCTTGCACGTGATTTTAAATGACGTCACGCATGTATATAAATATATAATCTCAATTAGCCCTATTTACAAAATTGGTGTCAATATCTCTTTATTCGAAGTTATATCTAAACAAAGGCTTATTCAGGTACAAGATGTATGTTGCCACGAGAGCGAACTTTTGCTTGCCGGCAGTTTTTAATGGCGTTGCATCAGCAAGAGAGAAGAGTTAATATGTAGTTGTTCCCGCTATCGTCATCAAAGATCTATGGCAACAATATATTTTTGAATTGACACAAATAATAATGATAATAATAAGATCACTGGCATTTCACTATTAATGAAAACATGAAAAAAACGTACCTGATATTTATTCTGAAATATAGAAATGTAAGCTTATAGGAAAGGAAACTTAAAAGTATTGTTTATTATTTGTCAATTTGTTTCAGATGAAAACAAAAGGTGTGCACAATTGATATTAATCCTTTACTTAATTTTCTCTCATGGATTTCTAATTATCAGCTTATCGTTTGTTTGTTTGTTTATTACTTCCTTCTGGATACTCTCAGCATATCCATTTCAACTTCCCATATACATACAGTACATGTCAATATATGTATTATACATATATGAGCTGCAAAGTACTGACACTTCCTTGTGTTGAACACTCGAGCCTATTTAATAGGGTAATCCCTACTTACTCAAATTGATCAGTGTGAGTATAAATAATAATATTCATAATTGTTAGTATCTGAATATTGACAATAGTCATAATACTAATAATAGAATAGCTACTCACTTTTTCGTAGAAAATTGGAGATTTAACTCTTAGAGAGATAAATACCAAGGTAGTTAAAAGTAAGGTAGAGCCATTTTAACCAATGAAAGTAAAAAAATACACCGCCACGCAACCTACCTCATGAGCATGACGTCACGTATGGCAAAAGAGGGTATATTGTATAAGTAAAATATGTTAAATATAATCGAATTTAGCCTTTAATTAGATCATAGAAGAATTAATTATCACAATTCTATTAGAAAATGGAAAAATATTAAATTTTGTGAGTAATCATAAAATTTTGATGATTTAAAGTTGCTGAAATTATCCAAAATATTTTCATGAAAAAGCAAACTCTTCAATCATTATATGTTAAAGCACATAAAAAACAATGAAATAAATTATAACAAAATACTATTTATAATCATATATTATTACAAAGACATATTTAGAAAAAAGTATATAATTTATGAATTAATACAAAACAAAATATGGTTATAATCATATATTATATAAATATTATTAGAAATACATATTAAGAAAAAAATATATAATTTACAAATTATTACAAAACAAAATACTGTTTGTAATCATATATTACATAAATGTTATTAGAAATACATATTTAGGAAAAAGTAAATAATTTATTGGAGCATTTAATTAATCCACTGTTTCATTTTTCGTTTCTCTCTAAAACTTTTTTATGTCTAGCTTTTTGCTCTTGAAGGCGGGTTTTTTCAAATTTTATTTGGAGAAATACACGAATTTGAGCAAATTTATTAAGAGCTTCCAATGGAACTGACGGCACCTTAGACATTGATTTAGAAACTCTTTTGTCATGACAATTATCTTCTGATGAACTTGGAAGTAATACTTGTGGACTTGGAGGTTGCTTTGAAGGAGGAGGTAACGATGAATTAGAAGATTCATATTTATCTAAGCATTCTTGAGTAATCTGACGATAATTTCGTTTTAATATTCTATCATTCCTTTTGGAAGATGGTTCCATGGACGTATATTCCGACAAGTTGTTTCATTTTTTCATTTAAATTAAGTGTCGGAACTACTCCTTTCTGATTTTCTTTCTAATAGGAAGGTTAAGAAGCTCATGCATTAGATCTCTCTCATAGTCTTCTTCAGTGAAGTGCAGACTACACATAAAGGATGATGCAGGCTGAAATGTCGAATCTCCTCTTTTGCATGCGATGGTCCAAGCTTTTCTCTGTTTGATGTTGGTTGGAAACGAGTGGTACAATACATTGTGAGCATTGGGATCCAATGAAGGACAAACAGTAACTGCACACTGTCTTTTTTTCTTTTTTTATATTAATTGAAGCCATTTTTGTAAGAGTACGATGCACTAATGATAATTTGAGTAGAGATGTTATATATAGTTAGAGTTATTTGTTTATGTTTTCTGCCAGACGTGACGTCACACAAAAAATATTCGGAACCTAAGTTTATACATTATGAAATGGCGGGGGGTTGATAAATACATTAGTCTCTTCAATAACAGAGAAACATAAATCAGCTGTTGATTAGGCTAATCAATAACTCATGAATACGAAACATAGAGATATACACAGGAACGGAGTGGAAAGAACTTATCCACCGGGACAATTATGCCCTCGCCGGCCTTATACAGGCACTAATATGCCATTAGGAGGCTTTCAACGGCCGTTTATGTTTCTTGAGGCCAGTGGCCCACCGGGAATAGTCCCGGTACTCCCGGTGGCCACTCCGCCCACAGATATATAGATATAGAGAGCTTATTCCCTTCAATAGCAGAGAAACATCCTCGTTCAGCTGTCGCCCGTGCCCAATATAAAGAAAGTAATTTGATCTACGTCATCATAATTTGATCACAGAGATAGAAGGATTTGTTTTATTGGTCACAAAAACGTATCCAATAAGCCATCTATGTCCTAGTATATCTCTATGATACGAAATCATAAATTAAAGGTTTTGTGATTGTCGTTTCTGTGTTTGATTCCGATTTATTTATTCCAGAATTTGTAAGGAAGATCTGTTTGTTTTGGTTACGCTCAGTTATTTCTCTAAATAAGTTCTCTATGTTTTTTATATATCTATCTATTCAACCCGGCCGCAAACACGTTCGTCGTTCGTTTTACGTTTTCCAAATTTCTCGTTCGACGTTCATCGTTCATTTTAAAATTGATCTTCTGTCGTGGGGTTTTTTCAAAAATAAATCATCTTAGTTATTTTTTAAAACAACAAACATTTTGCAGAAATTAGTTCATTACCATCTATTGTTCGGGACCTAGTGAAACTTAAAAAGACGCATTCCGTGCGAAAAGTGTGGACGTTTTCATAAAAGAAGTTTAATCAATGTATCTTATATCACTCTAGCAAAAGAGTGATGACGATTTTTACGAAGGACTTCTTTGTCCCCAAAAAGAAATCAAATAAAACAACACTACTAGGGTATGAAATGAGATTTTCCTATTTTGACGCCAGGGGTAGACATTCATGAAGATTCATGGAAAAAGAACAAACGTTGAACGACAAACGATAAGAAATTTTTCGTTGTCGTTCGTCAACTAGTCCGATAATGGCAAATGGATAAAAGAAACAGAGATTTTATGGCTTATTATGCTGATCATCAAAATGTATTACATCATAAAGGATGTTCTTATAATTCACTCATTAGAATTTCTGCCAAGAGAAGCCATCATTTTGTGTGCTTATTTTCAAGGTAAGTGATTGTAATGAGACTAAAGTATTTCTGCATTCCTTGACAATGTTTATACAATGAACCTTTATTGTACTTCAAAGAGACTTAGTCTTAATATAGCATTTTTTCATTTAATATATGCATTAATTAAATTACTTAAATGGCACCCATTATAAGCCAATCACATAGTGTTTAAAAAAGAAAACTATTAATATCAATTTAATATCCACTCTTTCTCTAGAGACTTTTAGGTTAGGGTTTCTCGAATAAGTAGGTATTTTGAAAAGAGGGTTTATGTAAAAATGTGTAGTGGATTAACATCAAAAAATTGATACAGTTAAAAGTATTGAGAATATAAGATTGAAATCACCAACCAAAGGATTAACATATTTTTTAAGCGTAACAATTCTGATAAAGTTACAATAAAAGACACGAAGACAAACACGTATACATAAATTGTAATAACCATTTAGTTACATTTAAGACATTTCCCTCCAAAACAACATTTAAAAAACAAACAAATAGTAGAATCAATTAGAAATATAATAAAAACGTAAAATGCATTGCAGCTTTGCAATAAGGATGCATTGGATGTAGAAGATTTAGATAAGTACAAAAGTACCTCACGTTTAAAATATATTTAAAAATAAACCTCATAACAAAGCGAATTTGTGGTTTGAGTCAATATGTTTGATATTAAATACTCCAAGGTGTGAGTATGAGTTAATTGTATTTTAATAATCCAAAAACTGATTACAGACACGATGATTATTTGAAATAGCCTCCAAATTTATGCATAATAAAATATTATCACTTCAGCTATATAAGTTTATATATTTTTTTATCTGAATGACTTACGTTGCAACCATATAGATAATGGATCTTCGAATACAGGGCTACTTTTGAAACATGTCTCTTTATCAGAAAAGTACAATGTGACGTGAGGCTTACCTATGTCAACTTAATTAAAGACTTATCCGTGAAAAAGGGTTCAAAAGTTATGCGAAAGCGAATCTTTCATTTTATTCAAAATAAATAAAAAGACCAAACAAAAAACTTACAAACTTATTCCTGTAATCACATTAACTTAAATAATGATATGTATAAGTCAGAATATCGTTTTTCAGATAATGGTCATTCCATGTGGAATATTCATACTTTTTTAGGATATAAGACCGGCCACCACTGATGACTTTTGATGATTTTAGTACATTATTATCCATTATGTAAAAAATCCTTTACTTTAACAAAAACTTAATTAAGTTTCACCAAATGTTCAAGAAATTATATGAATAAGATTTTAATTTGCACCTTCTGCGAAAGCGATTTACCCCGGGAATTACAAATTTTATTTTACATTATTCAAAATACTATGTTTACTTTTATTAGAATTGAACTGAATTTAGAAACAATATTGTTACTGTCTTATATATCACGGGTTTTTTATATTGATGAATTACTTTTATATTCAGGGAACTAATTTTAAACTATAATTTCTTTATTCATTATGTTATGTGTAATTTTGCTCAATAAGTAAAGTTATATTTATTTATTTAAATAACTCCCAGAGCTGGTATTCGGTACCGTCGATTCGGTATTCGGTAGATTTTATAATGTATCTACCGAATACCGAGTATTGATCGGTGCCGTAGATAAGAAAGAAAGATAAATTTATTTATGTATCTGTTCTGTGACTTCTTCATATGCATTTAGTATCGGACAAATTATAACAAAATACAGTTAAGCATATAATTAATACATGTTATTTTATATAAATCATATATGCACTTGGATTTTGAAGGAAATGGAATGCAATAGCAAACAAATTATTTCCTTAACTGTCTTTTGTTATACGTTGTCCTAGTTGTCCGGAGTTGTTTATTTATTTTGCAAAGTTCAACTTCTTCACAAGGTAAAGCTTCCAGTTCTAAATTCCGATTTTCATTCGGTAGTCACAGCTCTGATAACTAGACATTGAAAAGCGAGGGATATTTTGGGGGTGTGAAAGGGAGAATGAGTGAATGGTGCAATTGAGTTCAGGCACTTGTATCACTTTTCTCTTTCCTAACTCTTCATACCAAATCTCAGAGAGATGGAACTTGCAGGAACAATTTAGGATCCTTCAAAGTTAATTTATGTCGAAATACTCAGTAATTGCACAGCTTTCATATAAGTATAAACATGATCCAATAAAATTTGAGGCTTTGGCTCGTACTTCAAGAGGACACACCCCTGTCAGGCAAACATTTTGTTAGGGCAATTGGTAAATTAGCCCAATTATTGTTTTCATAAATAACCTTAATATGACAATGGCCAATATGCACAAACTGTCGAGTACAATATACGATATTAGGAAGAATAGGCCGATGAAAATATGGACTAGGAAGAAATGGACCAGAAAAGAATGGACCAGGAAGGAATAGACCAAGGTAGAAAAGGAAAATGATGACTCATGGAAGAAATGGACCAAATACATAGGTAGGCAAAGTTTTGAATAGAATATATCTAAGTATTGTACAAATACTATTTCTCATATAAACTGAGTATATAATGACATAGAATGACTTTATTTTTGCGTTTTTAGATAAATATCTTCTTTATGTCAATTATAGTTCAAAAAAACCTGAATTATGGTAAATAATACGTAGTGTCTTAAATATCGAATATACCGATGTTTTAAGCACTCCAAAAGTAAATACATAAAGAAGTTGAAAATATATGCCTAATTTCGGCGCGCGATTGTTATAAATGGAATATTTGAAAGAAGTGAGGGGTGACGTCAGATGTCAACAATAATAAAATGAGAGAGCCTCCAGTGATCCGAGTCGAGTATTCAATATTGCAATCCGGCCGAATGAAGGCATCTCAACACATACAGACAATGCCTTGGACCCCTCGAGTCAGTCGCCTCCCTTCTAGAAAGACACCAAATTCCCGTCCCTCGTCTTTGTTAAAGGAGTCCCATCCCTCGTCCTCGAAAGGAGTTCAATCCTTCGTCTTCGAGAGAGGAGTCCCATCCCCCTTCTTCGATTTATTCCTCGTCTTCAGGAAGGGGCCCTTCTACCATCACCTCCTCCGTATTGAAGACTTGTTCCTCATAGTGGAATTTGCTAATTAACTCCTCAGTCCTGTAATTCTATTCAAGGTATAATCTGGAAAATGGCAAGATCCTAAAGGACCTCCAAAACCTTTCCCCTATTATAATTTATTATTTATATCATGAAAATAATTGATTTATATAAATTGACAAATACATTTAATTCAAAATTTGTTAAATTATAAGACAAACATAACTTCAATATACTATAGATTAAAAATTAGCATTTAAAATAGTCTACGGTTCCTCCACTTTAATTTCCCCTCACTTTTTCTGGAGGGATTCTGGTCATTAGAGACGTTGGTTTTTCGGACCCTTCTTGGTGCTACAGCAACTCAAACATGCGATGTGTCTATCACTTGTGTACTTCTGAAAAAGGCCGTCTCACCTTCTACTCACCTCTCTAGTATATCAGCTCTCATACCCCACCCCTGAAAAGCTTAAATTCTTTTTATTTTTCGGTTTCCTCTCGGATAATGAACTGGCGGTCTGTGCTCCTCAGACGTAATAAAAATTATCTTTCCAGAGTCGGTCAAATACTCGTACTTCCCCTTTATTCTAGACGTCCCCCGAGTTTGCTTTGTCCTTTGCTGGAATGTCTGAATCTTCCCCATAATACTCCCTCCTGGACAAAATTGTTAAAAAATAATTTGGTATAGAAGTATATACATAGATTTTAATTGGTTAATATATTGACTAATGCTATTTCGGGTGTGTAATCGTCTTTATTCATCCTTATAAAATAACATCTAGTTCTTTCAACTAGTTATGGCGTAAAGGATAATGTTTAAATAATATATATATATATATATATATATATATATATATATATATATAATATATATATATAAACTTATATAAAAACAATAAATATATATATACACATATATACGATACAATATATATCAATAAATTCAAAAAATAACTAGAGGCATATATACACTCAGAGAGTGCAAACCTCCGCCGTCACGGGTCCTTATGTGCCTTCCGAGGCGGATTTTTCACGAATGGGGCGGCGTAGAGGGACGGGGAGGGTTCTCCTCGACGGAAATTCCGAGAGAGAAGACGCTCCCGGCACCCCGATTTCACAGCACAGCGACATCTATTGGCAGAGTAGGCTAACTTGAAATTTTATTAGTATTTAGCTCATTTTGCATCTTAATTCTGCACTCAGAGATGCCAAAATTTAATCACTTGTTTCTTTTGGCATTTCCAAAAACTCCACAAAGTTTCATCCGAATCCGTTCCGTACTTTTGAGTTATCCTGCTGACAAACAAACAAACCAACCAACAAACAAACTAACAAACAAACAAACTAACAAACCAACAAACCAACACCAGTGAAAACAATACCTCCTTCGGCGGAGGTAACTAGAGGCATATATACACTCAGAGAGTGCAAACCTCCGCCGTCACGGGGTCCTGTTGAGCCTTCCGAGGCGGATTTTTTCACGACTGGGGCGGCGTAGAGGGACGGGGGAGGGTTCCTCGACGGAAATTCCGAGAGGAAGACACTCCCGGCACCCGATTTCACATGCACAGCGACATCTATTGGCAGAGTAGGCTAACTTGAAATATTTATTAGTATTTAGCTCATTTTGCATCTTAATTCTGCACTCAGAGATCCCAAAATTTAATCACTTGTTCCTTTTGGCATTTCTAACAACTTCACAAAGTTTCATCCGAATCCGTTCCGTACTTTTTGAGTTATCCTGCTGACACAAACAAACCAACCAACAAACCAACGCCAGTGAAAACAAATACCTCCTTCGGCGGAGGTAAAAAGCAAAGCCATTTGATTAAAAAAAGAGGACTTTATATTGGCGCTATTTTAGAAATTTTTGTGGCAACTACCGTTGCTACACCACGTGTGGGGGCGGACCTCAGCTCGGGAAACGAATTCCACAGATCGGTGGCGAAGGCGGAAAATGTTTTTTCCTTTACTTTAAGTGGACAGGGGATGATTCCCAACGACTTTGATCGGCTCGACCTGTTTGTTTCATGATGGTAGGCTGGTGCGTGAGGACAAAAAAATGGTCTTGCCCGATGAGAATTCTCTCACCGCACCCTCCATCCGAGCTGGAGTAAGCTTTCCATGGTTCTAGGGCTACAGCTTTCACGGCGATCTCATTCACTGACGGAAGACCTGCTTAGCGAAGTAGGTCAGGAATACAGATTTGGTCAGGATGTGGTATTCCTGTAATGGATCGGCCACGTCATTAATAGATACTGTACTGATTTGTACGAAGCAGAGGACGGGACTTTCCCAAGTATCACATCCAAGACGTGGGGGAATGACAGACTGCTGCGTAGCAAACTTTTCCAACTAAAAGA
>CP045896.1:7861895-7881137 GCA_013387185.1 Caligus rogercresseyi
TTTGTTTGATATTTAAGCAATCATATGAAATCTTGACACTATATTTAGACAAATAGATGACTCCTTAGCTATCTAGACATGATCAAACCTGATGATCTCACTTTCCTTAAGTTCAAAAGGGGAATAATGTTTTGTATCAGCGGACTGATTGGCCTTTCATTTCTTACTTTGTTCTTATATTTATAAGGATAAGTGTTTGTGATTTTGCTTCTCCAAAGCGGATCCTCTTAGGCGACCTTTTAATAATTTATGTACTGTCTTTAAGCATTCACGAGAATTATTTATGCGGACATTGAGATTTGGAATAGCAAATACAATTCTACTTTTACAGCATGAAAGTTAACTCAATTCAACTCCACAACTATATCATTTGAACATTAAGTATTCTCGATATTTAGATTTGAAACACTGCCAAGAGCAAACAAATATTTCAGTGGACTTATGACCCGTCATTCCAACAAATCGGCATTCCCTTCGTGAATCAAATGTTTGTTTGTTTTTACAAATAAGGTATTTTTAATATTATTTGGTCGTCTTTTAAATTTTTAAATTAAAAATTAATGATTTTCAGCTGGTCATTACTATCTAAAGCCAAAAGTACTCTCTTGTATCTTGTTATTCTCAAGATCCCTTAATACCAAATAGCCTAGTTCATAATAAAAAATAAAAGTTTAGGTTTCTTAATTCAAACAAAGAAAATGGAGGCCAGCAGCTTCCTTTTCTCCCCTTTGAAATTGTACTCCAGGGCTGGCTTTTATATTTTTCAACTTTAGATCCCATGCGTAGACCTCGGGAATGCTAGTTGTACTTTGCCTACTCATTCCTCGATCCCTACTATTCACTTTGTCCAATGGCTTCCTATGATTAAGACGAGGGAATTCACATTCAATGCAAGAGAGGAAGAGGGAGACTACTGATAGCCCTAATAATAGTTTTCCGTTTCGACAATAGAGGGAGTGAATTCGTATAAATAAATAAGAAAAATAAACTTACTCTCTCGATTGATTACAAATTTAATAGACTCATTTTTGAAGTCATTGGTATTAAAGTATAATTGCAGCCATTTACTGAGGGGAGGATGCCTTTTCATTTGTAATGAGAGTGTTAAAAATGACTCTAGAGGAGAATTAATAATACTCTTAGGAGTTGTTGTAATGAGGATCCCATCCTACTCGTCCTTTCTTTCTTTGTATGTGAATTTGCCCCATTATCCTAACTATTATAATATATACTTTTGTATATAATTTATATAGGAGTATACGTCTCCTTTCTTCAGATAAGGCTGAGCCTCAAACACATTATACTAATAATAATAATTAGAAGAAGAAAAGGAATTTGGGAGCTCAATACTGTGTTGTTCTGTCAACTTGTTTTCATTTTCTTTAGTTATCTTTTTCTTATTGGATCTCAGCGTCCATTTGGGCATGGATCCGCATATGTCGATTCAGGTTTCCGGACTGGGAGAACTTCAAGTGACAGAGCTTGCATTGGTAGGGCTTCTCTCCAGAATGAATGCGGAGATGCTTCGTGAGCGTGCTGGAGTCGGAAAAGGCCTTCTTGCACATTCGACATCTGAAAAAACATGAGGATCATGTAATTATATATATATATATAAATAATAAATATATATAATATATATATATATATATATTATATTAGGGTGTTCTTATTTTTCAAATGTTTGAAATGTTAGCAACTTTGTGGATTTTCTGTTTCTTGGTGATAAAAGAAGACGACATACAAAGTTTGAACAAAATCGGTCAACATTACGAGGTCGCGCAACGAGGTCAAAGTTTTAAAAATTTAGTAAAAATATAGTTTTCCGCAAATTTCTTCAAAATGGTGGACGTTACAGACTTCAATAATAATTATTAATTTAAAGGAAATCTAATTTACTACCAGACGTATGTTTGATGTTTTTTAATAAAACAAAGTTTTCAGTAAAAACAAAGCAAGAAAGGGAGTGTGTATTGTTAGCTTATTTCATAGCTTTTTTGTATCAATTAACTTCACTCGCCTGTAGAAGATGACTTGTTCGCTTCAGAGTAAAATAGTACTTTTAAGTTTAGTAAAACTTTAGATGATAAATCCAAAAATGACCTTGGTTGCATTCTATCAATTCAGAATTCAGTACAATCTGAGTTTACATCATATGATTCAGAGCCTGTATTGACCTATAAGAAATCGATTATGAAAAAAATAAATCATAATGTGTTTCTTAGATTTGCGTCAAGGTATCCTCTCAAAATTTTACTTTGTCTCTGACGCATTTATAATCCATTATATGCGTCATTTTGTACGCGAGATAGGCTTTTTTAATGTACATATAACTCTCTACTTATTAAATTGACATGATTTAGTATACCAAAATATTAAAGCTGGTTAACCAAGCTTTCATTTGATATGTTTGGTGTTCTAAAAATCGCTATACTTTAAGAGATATAAGCAAATACGTACTCCCCCCCAAAAATTGATCTTTTGATATGAGAATATACGATTACCATCTGGTAATTATGTTAGTGTTACCTGGATAGAAAGAGAAGAGAAGGGAGGGAGTATTTTGCCTCACTTCTCTCCCTTCTTTTTTTCTTCCTATCCAGGTTACACTAACTGCCGTTACCAAATGGTAATCGTAAAACGATGAATCAAATCATGCATTCGTTCCCTGAGCATACTAGTTGCTTAATTAAAATAGTATTAATAGATGATGATATTGTCGGGGTCCATTAGAAAGGACTCGATATGACATAGGCCTATGAGAGGACACAATTTTAGTTCTTCAGAAGATATTCTTATGTCTAAATTGATGGTCTCATTCTAACAGCCCTGAGTTAAGTTCTTAACGCCATCTTCTTTTTATCATCCATTCTTCTTTTCTTTTTTCAACCAACTGCGTTGGAGAAAAAATGACTCGTTTGCTCTCCTTATCCATTTACCAACAACCATTTTAAAATAATAGACAAACAAGCATAATAAAGATCCGTGGGACTTTTCAAGTATGAAATCATTTTAAAATGCTAGGGATTGAAGCTTTTTAAAAGAACATTCAAACTGTTGAAAGTAAACATATATTTATGGGTAAGCCTTTACACCAGGCCCGACAGCAGGCCCAGGCTGTTGGGGGGGCCGACAGTTGTTATGGAGGCACAGTTGGAACATTAATAAAAAATCGGGCCCACGTCACTCATTGGTGGGCGGGCCTGCTTTACAACACTCTAGGCTGATGCTTTCATGCCCATCGAAACAACAAATAACTTTTAATTTTCAACTTTAAAAGATATAAAAAATATTGTTTAGTGGATGAATGATCAGAATAATGAACATTTTAATTATTTTTGGTTGTCAAATATATAAAGCTATATAATGTTTGATCTTTTCAGCATGAACATATCAGCTGATAGTCTTTGAAAATGTATTTTTTTTATATATTTAGACATATATGTTTTTTGGTAAAATATGTAAACAATGTTAATACTATTCTTGAAAGGATATCTTTCTATAAGATTATTCTGTATTTTTATGGTCTGCAAATATTGCTTATTATAGGTAGGTATGATTAAAAATCCCGGCCAACATTTTGAATACAAGCACCATTGGTATCCTTGACTCTGCTATAAATATATAATGCTTGCTTACAATCGAAAGACGAGGCGGAGTTGAAAGTAATGCTTTTAAAGCAGATTATTTGAATATTTTCTTAAGTGATAACAATACAAAATAAAGTATGTTTTGATCCCTTCGGAATGAGAAACTTTAACTTCAAGTCCCCCCTTCATCTTTTTGTTGTACACTCAATATATTTATATCTGTAGTCCTATATGATATACATATATGATAAAGTGGATCTCCTTACCGGTATGGGCCTTTCTCCGGAGTGCGTTCGCATGTGAGTGGTCACGGAGCTGCTTTGGGAGAACTTTCTATTGCAGATGGAGCAGTGAAATGGTTTTTCCCCGGAGTGTGTCCTGCAGTGGGCCGTGAGGTTAGCGGCCTGTGAGAAGGACTTATCGCGTCGTAGCATCGGTATGGTCTTTCCCCCGAGTGTGTCCGCATGTTGGGTTTTGAGCGTGGAGGGTCGGGCGTAGGTCTTTCCGCAGATGCCACAGACATTTTTGGTGTGCTCCGCCGTGGAGGAGTCCGGGCTGGAAGGATCCTTGCGGTCCTCGTAGGGGTAAGTGGGCCGCCGAGGATGTGTTGCCCCGTGTGAATGAATCCAGGCTGTAGACTGCTGCCCCGGAGCTAAAGTAACCCTGCTGGAGGCTGGAGACGATGAAGAGGAGAAGAGGACGAGGCGTAGCCACAGTGAGCTCCATATCCACCGTTCCAATTGCTGCCGTGGTTACCCTGTAAACACATGAATCCATATTTAGTTCATTGTTGAGACATATATTATAATAACTATACATTCAACAGAGAAGAAAAATTAACTGCACTTGAAGAGTTCTTTGATAACATAAATCAACTTAAAATGGCTGCTCTACTGAATAAAACAATTGAGTAGTCTTGGAGACAGAAAAAGAAAATCTTCCTATGAATTCCAAAGATGACATTACCCTATGATATGATCATAAATAGCTAATATACTTATTTCCTTACAACGACATGTAGATACTTGGTGTTTATTGCCATTTTCAGCAGCCTTTCTCCCTTTCCTTTGGTATTTCAACTTTGACTGCTCAAGGGATATCAATAATAACAAAATGGCTCTCATTAGTTTATCTTCGAGTAATTGTCCCTTCTTTAATCGATTTTATTATACGTTCAGTTATTAGTTAGATCGGTGATGGCCCAAATATTATAGAGTATTACCTGTCATTCATTAATTAACAAAAGAGCCAAAGTGATTTTGATTCAATCGAACAGATATGAGATTATGTTTCTTCAGTATAGAGTAACAAATAACTCAGTGAAAGCGTGCTTAACTCAGTGAATATTGATTGATCAGGCTCGACTTCTGGGAGGGAAAAGTCTATATTTATCAATATTATTGAAAAGATCCAATGTGAGTTGTGAGTTCATGTTTGACGTCAAATAAGATTTTTATTTGAAATGTATAATGTTTAATTACATATTTGAGCATATGTAATATGTAATATCTCTATATCAATTAAGTGTAAAGAAAGCCTAGACGAAATACTACATGAAGGACTGTTTTTATTTTATAGGTGGTAATGTTTCATTGTTATTGTTGCATTTAAAAAGTATTTCTCCTAACCTCGATGCTCTGTTCCTGGAACCCGTAGTTTGAGAAGTGTGAGGTGAGACTCCCATGTTTCCTGGTGCCCCGGGGGGTAGAAGTCATGCTGGGGAGCGTGATGAGGATGATGGTGGGGTGAGGCCCAGGGGTTCTCCGCGTAGGCGGCTCCGTAAATGCCCGGGTCCTGGAGGTGAGTATGCGGATCCGACTCCACAAAGGTCTGCCATGGCTCAGGCGGGGAAGAGGACTCTGGATGAAGGACTGGGGTCTTTAGAGAGAGAAGAACGTCTGCCATATGACCTGGAGGGACCTTCTCACGGGAGGAACTAGTGGAGGATATTAATTTATATTTTATACTAAATCAAGTGAATATATACACGTTAAAAAACATTATAAATAATATGCAAATTATTAATTCCATGATTCATCCATTCATATCACATCAATGGAGAT
Organism: Caligus rogercresseyi; assembly: GCA_013387185.1. Taxonomy (NCBI): domain Eukaryota; kingdom Metazoa; phylum Arthropoda; class Copepoda; order Siphonostomatoida; family Caligidae; genus Caligus; species Caligus rogercresseyi. Next base: position 7,867,546 of record CP045896.1, read on the forward strand.
TTAAAAAAATTGATCTCCACTGCAGCTAGATACTCAGCCTTATCTATTAAGATCCCTGATGTAAATTGTTCCTCTTGGTGTATACAGGCTATTTGGTCAGTTTTTTCCCGTCCTGCTTAAAGCAATATCTTAATATCTTAAAAAACTTAATTAAGGTTAACAAAAAGTTAACATAATAAATAAATAAGATTATAATTTACCCCTTCTGCGGAAGTGATTTATTCTGGGAATTTACAATCTTATTGTACCATATTTATTATATTATGTTTTGATATTTTTATTGGAATTGAACTAACTTTTTATAATTATTGTTATTGTCAGATATATTGGGTTATGTTTTAATATTGATGAATTAATTTTATATTTAGGGAACTAATTTTAAACTACAATGTTTATTTATACATTATATTATGTGTAATTTCTCTGAATAAATACAGTTATTAAAAAAAGTTTTGAAACGTTAAAAGAAAATGTGAGTGAATAAAAAATATGTTGGCATTATGAAATTGGCTGTTTAAATGTGAATATCAATTCAAAGATAAGATTACAATTTACAATGATGACAGAAACGATTCTACATTCATTTATATATTTTATCATTAAATTCTTTAAAAAAAATACTAAAACAATGGTTTTTTGAGGTTGTATTGCTCAGCAAAAGGATTAAGTATAAGCTATTTTGACTCACATTGTGAAAGATTTAATTGCAATTACGTTTCTTCTTCTTCTATATAGAAAGGGTTAATATCATTTTTGACACATTGTATGTGTATCAGTATTAATATGTACTTCGAGAATGACGTGTAGTTTACATAAGTCCAGATATCAAACGCTACAAAACAAATAAACGACTTGTCGTAATTTGGAATAATGCCATAAATCAAAACAGACTTAACTAGGCACAGGTGGTTTGGTGAATAGGCGATTGAATTCATCAATCCAATTAGATTTATTAGACAACAATAAAAATCCCAGGTCTAAATTACACAGTTTTTTTTCTAGTTTATTTCATTTTTTTATGTTTTCCCTACATGTTTTTAGTTTCTATGGCTTCAAAATTAAAATTAAACCAAATGTATCCCTTTTAATATTTTTTGCTTTCATTGAAACATTAAACTACTTTGATTATTATGTAAAAGAGAATCAAATACTTTTTTACAACATTGTATATATATATTATAAGATAATAGCGTTATCGAACATTAATACAGCCTCAACTACATAAGCTTCGGATGTTTGTTGACTGTATTTTCATTTCCTTTCAAAAATCCATTCGGATTCATTGAATGAGAACAAAAATCCCAAGTCTAATTATTTCTTCACTATTTACTTCCTTACCTGTTGACGGATTCTACGGCCTCAAGAGGAACGAAGGGAAGGTCTCCCATGTCCTCAATTATGTTTGAGACGGGATCTGTGGAGGATAGGAAGCAGTCCGGAGGGGGAACCGGGATCTCCTCGCTCGTAGCCGGAGGAAGGGGACCGGACTCCGGGGAAAGAGGTCCTCCGGATAAAAGAAACGTCCAAACAGTTGTTGTAGTCTAATGGAATGAGGAAATGTAAAGCAATAAAATAACATTTACCTAGGAGTTAAGCAAACACACAATTATTTTTGATTCCTGGTGAGCGTCAAAAATCAGTACAATAGTATTACATAAAGCTTTAAAACCACAAAGGTTTAGTTATATGAGAAAAAGTCGTCAAAATGGTAAAAAGTTTCAGGAAAAATATTAAAAAAAAAAATTTCATATAATTGTAAGATTAAAACTAACTATTACATGAAATGATTCACTTTAGAGTATCTTAATCAATTATTTATATTAGCATTAATTGCTCATACTTCTATATTTTATTTGGTATATTCAATAGGCCTTAACAATATAATCAAATAGTTATTTAACTAGGTCATAACCTCTTAATATATATATATATAAATATGAAGAATTAGTTGTAAATTTTTGAGAATTTTATAATTATCCTTTAAAAAATATATGTTCATTTTTTCTTGGGGTTTCCTATGAAATTGACAAATTAGAATGAATATTTATAACGTAACTTAGTGTTTTATTCTATATTAATTTACTTATAAACGTTTTGTAAATTTTGTTTATTCTATGAATGAAATTGAGTTATCCGTTATAATTTTTGCATAAAGGGCAGTTTGTGGGATTCCAGAGTCTCATATTTTTGTTTATTTATTTTATATATAATATTACATTGAATAATAAATTCATTTTTAAAATAAATGAATTATCCCTTAATAAATGCAAATTATGACATCAAGAAGTGATTTTGAAATAACCATTATTTTAGTTGAACCTCCTTAACCCCCTATGTCCAAATTGTAATTTAGAAAATTACTCTTTTAATCATTTAACTCACATAAAAAATATTATCCTCTGATACCAATAAGCAAATTGCTACACCTAAAATTATCTTTGATGCTATTTTTGTACATACATATATTTATAAAATTTGTGAAAATCCATTGCATAAATGCTATATATATATATATATATATATATATATATATATATATATAAATATGTATGAAAAACCAATGGTAAAAGGTTGCACAACATATATAGCTAATGTAATAATATTGTAATGATTTCGAAAAAACCCAGGTTTTTTAACCGGGGTTTTTCGGGGGTTTTCAAAATTTTGAGTTTTTTACATACCCTGATATATATATATACATTGTTTATATATAAACAATAACAATAAAACGATGTCTAAAATAATTTGCATAAGTAGCAAAGAGTGGGAAGAAGGGGTGATGTCAACTTACTTGAGTCGTCAAGCACCGACTGCTGACCAAAGAGTGATCCAAGAGCCTCAGACTTTGTATTTGGCCCCTCTTGTTGCGTCGTATTCGCCGTATTCTGTGTTGAGCCCACAATGAGTTCTCCGGTTGGAATCTGCGTTTGATGACTGAGTGTGCTATAGTCCAAGTTCACAAAGTTCTTTGTCTCTTCATCTTCCTCGGAGGAATGTGGGATCTTGTCTTCGAAGCTCTGCTTCCATAGGGAAGTGTCCAGGAGAAGAGAGGATCCCTTGCTGCTCTCAAAGAAACTCTCGCCAGGAGGGGCCGGAGATACACCCAAGTCCTGAGATAAACAAATTACAAAATAATAATATAGCTCAATTCAATACACCCCTGATAAATGAGCCCCAACTGAGCTCAATATTGGGTTCTTGGGGAGATAGAGAGAGAGAAAAGGAGGGGCCTATTAAGATCTCCCTTCATTGGATAGGAAGGAAAAAAGCTCGACCAATGAGGTTGGGTCATTCTTCTCTCTCTTTCCTTAGCAGCTTTACTTCCCCTTCTCTTAAGAGGCGACTCCGGGCCTGCCTGCCTGCCTGCCTGCAGTAGTCTCTATTTAGTTCGACTATTTGGGAATTATCATTGCTGCCTACACAGGAACAGAAAACCCCACTTCCTAGATATTAAGCTCAACATTATGTATAGAAATATGATAGGACGTAGGTGTAACAGTTTTAATCCTTAAAAATCTTCGTTCTCAAGCCAAGTTATATGAATATAGTATTAGGAAATATAACAAATAGGGACTCATTAAAAATGAAACACCAACAAAACCTTTTTTTTTTTTTTTTTTTGGGGGGGGGGGGGGGGGAAACGTTTAAATCCTGAAAAAGTCAACCTTTTTTAAATATTTCTTTATACTTTCAACAATATTTGTTTATATTCTGAAGGCCATTACTTATATTTTTACATATTAAAATATTATATATATAAATAAATATATATATAAATATATATATATCATATATATGTATATATATATATATATATATTATATATATATATATATATATATATAATATATATATTTATATATATATATTATTTATTTATACTTAAATAAAATTTCCTGGATCTGATATTATGTACATATATATATATATAATAAAAATTAAATAATAAATATATATATATATAAGGGACCCCAACAAAATAAGGGTAAGCGACAGGCGAAGGCTAAATACTGAAGTACTATTTCTTATTTAGCGGGGGGAAATTTGGATAATGGACAAGTGAGCATAATAGACAGATACTGCTAATTTAGGCTAAACTATATATGTTTTTATTTCAAAAATTTGATTTTATATTATTACAACGTATTTTATTGAAATTATTTGGTGATATATTAACTTTTAAACAAATATATATATATATATGTTTAAAAAATAAATAAATAACCCACTTTTAATTGATATAAAATAATTATTTGCATTCACACGTGTATCAATAAGTGGTCGTAAGTTTATTTAGTATAAACAGTCATCAAATATAATGAACTCCAACTTGAAATATTTTATTATGAAATAAATTTAAGTAATGTTTGGCAAACGGTATTTTTTTAAACATTATCCGTAAAATATGACTGTAGTCAGAGGGAATATTTATAAAATAAATGTATATAAATTTGTCAAATAGTATTTAGGTTTGAGAAATATAAATATATATATATATAGAGTTACACCAGCGAAAGGAAAAGGAAAGAGGAAGAACGAAAAATCAATTGATTTGCCCCTCTGTGTGGTGGTGTGTATACGTACATTTATAATCTAGACACAGTAAATACATGTTTTAGTTAAGAAGCCATATATTCGAGGAAGGCATTTTTTGACAAAGATATTATTATTATTATCAAGAGAGAGAAAGCTTTCTTTCCCTTCAATTCTCTCTTTTCATTCTTTGGTAATGCGTTTCTTTTTTTTTAATCCCTCAAAGTCTAAATGGTCCTATGAACAACTCCTGTAAATTCTAAACTCCAAACCAATAACCATATATATTACCCAGAGTAAATTAATTATGAAAAACATTATCATTAGGCTTGCTCTCAATTTTAAGACGCTCGCCGGTGAATCTGTGGTGGGAGTGACGTCAATGAGTCTGGACCATAGAATTATAAGCTATAGAGAGCTTATTCCCTTCAAAAGCAGAGAAACATCGTCGTTCAGCTGTCACCATTGCCAATATAAACAAAGTATTCATACTACGTCATCGTAAGCTGAACATAGAGATAGATTCTATCTCTATGATCAGTCGCTAATTACTTGTTTATTTGAAGACACAGAAACAACAGAACGCTGTTTCTCTGCTATTGAAGGAATACGCTCTCTATAGCTTTATAATTCTATGGTCCAGACTCATTGACGTCACTCCCACCACAGATTCACCGGCGAGCGGTGAGACCATATCTCTATGGTCGAAAGATACTTTCAATATTATTATCAATAACATTACGCTCAAAGCTTTTTCTAAATAATGTTCATCATTATAAAAGATAAAAGATCCTTGTTCTCATTTTCATTATATGCAGCTTGTAAAATGACTTTTTAAATAATACCATCAAACAAACAATGTATTTTGACTAAGGTATATGGAAACATGTTTATTTCATGTTTTTTATGGATAGCCAAACGTCATACTCTTTCTTATTATTATTATTGACTTCATAAAAATATTTTGTAATGCTATTCTCCTGCTTGTCGGTGGGTTTACTGACGTCAGACCAACAAAGGATCAGCTCTCTTGACACTATGGGCATTGTATTTTGATATACCTTAATTTTGAAAGCTCTCAATCCCAAAATGACCTATTTAAATAGATATTTATATGAAACAAAAACTGAACCATTTGAAAAATCTTTGCCAGATGAAAATATTGTTTTGTAGATATTTTAAACGCAAGTATGTTGAATAATTCTGGAGCCAAATATATCAGAAAGGCTAAACAATTGTGTATATTAGTCTTATAAATAAAATAGACCAAAATGAAGTATCGCTACAAATACTATCGTTGACTATTTGCTTTATCCAAGGAGAGTCATTTATTTATATTTTGAAAAATATATAATAACATATTATGGCTTTTGGTTTGCTTCATTTGAGTGAGTTGTCTTATAATCATGGTATAGCTAGTCAAGACATTACTTTTTTTAGCCCGCTAGACTCATCTACGGCAGCAAAATTCGACTTCTTGGGTGTCATAGTCAACAAGACCCTGGTATTAGACTACCACCCCCATATCCGAGTCCTTTGTGAAGGCAAAAAAGATTGGCTTCGCATCGTATTAAGACCAGGACCATTGCTAAACGAAATTTCAAGGGCGCACGTAATCGAGAAACTCCAGTCGTCTGCCTGAGTGATAAGAATGACCAAATGATCATTTGATCCTCAAACCAGTTTTGTGTCCCATCGACGGCTTGGGCAAGCACAGAAGCGCAGCTTGAAATCAACGATCTCTCTAGAGTTTTGCTTGAATTCGCAGAACGGACCGGCTGCGCGTGTCCTATCTATTTGATAGGACACACCTCCCCATTCGTAAACGCGATCATGTTAAATCAGGCTGCCATGACCGCAGTGAAGGCTGTCCTCTGGCAAGGACGTTTGAGGACAATAAAAAAACCTGTCTCAACACTCTTCGTAATAGCTGTCAACCCCTTCAAGGACTGGGATCTTTATCAGTCCCTTAGAGAGGCCCATATCATATTTTATTATATTATTTTTATATTTTCATATTATTTGTATCTTCTCAACAGACAAGAACTATGATGGCTATAACTTAAATCATACAACCAAAATTAATATATTTATTTTTAGCAATCTCGGACATTTTTGTATTTTGAGCAATTCCTCATAATCTTTGAATGAAATTCCTGCGATCTAAAATGTATTTCTAATTAATGTCAAAAGATATTTATGTATATAAAAAAGTGCTGGACTTTACATGAGAAGAGTTAACCCCGCTCATTTAGCCCCTTCAATTCAAGGACTTCGGGAGTCACGTTAGTAACGTCAAAAGGACGTTACATTCTCCAAACGACTTTTTATTTTTGTGGGACTCTAAATATTTATCTGATATCTATGAATTTTCTTCCTCTTGAAAGATGTCAATATTTACTAAAGATGAATCGATCAAAGACATAGGGGCAAACCGTGCCCTAACGAAATGATCCTACTGATTGAATTGATTTAATCAGTCAAACTTGCTCCATGGGAACCAAACAGTGACCACTACAGACACGTGACCGCTATATAACAGATTCATAGTACCTGTTTTTTCTTCCTTGAGGAAATTGGGTTGCCGTTGTGGCAAGCGGCCACTACAAACAGGGGCCTGCTAATACAAATTTGATTGTTTGGTAATGACTGCATAATGCTAATGGGTATTGTCTATCCATTTGGACTCAAAATATTATTTTTGCTCCCATATTTATTTTCGCTATTTGACAAGAAATTTCTTGGATTGTTTAATCTAGTTAATAAACAAAAATACTTATAGCTTTTAATAATTCTATTTATAATGTTTATATTATAAAATATTACAAGTTTTAAATTTATTTTGTGCCATGGCTTTAAAGTGTTTATTTGTTTAAATTATACCACCATATCAAAACTTAATATCAGCTTCATATATGTAGACCATTCAGGAATTTATTTGCCATAATCAGTATTTTGCTTAATATTACAATAAGATACTTTTTATCATTATTTGCTTTGATGTATCCGATCTGAACTATTATTATTTTTTTGAATATTTACACTAAAACATAAATGGATTCCAGCGTTTGTTTCTAACAAAAAATGAACATGCATTGAACGAGTTTAGTAAATATCCTTTATTTAAGCTCCTCGAATGTAAATGTATCTGTTATTATTATTATTAATGCCAATTGCGACATTAACAATTTCTTGAGTAATTATTTTGAAAAGAGCACTACTTTACAGGTATAACAGGGCGGTGCATCTAAACCATTTGCGATAATAAATAAGGGACTTAAATCCTTCAAAATACTTTTGATAATAATTTTTTGGCATTTAAACTTATCAATTGGAAAATATAAGAAGCTTAGATAACTAACAAAAAATTGGTTTAATATTCAATGGGAAAAATAATATATATTTTATAATCTTCTTTATAGTAGTTTTAAGACATGAAAGATTGTATATATATATATATACATTTTAATCATATGAATTTATTTAAGTACTGTCTAGGGCAAATTTCTATTTTGGGGATTTAAATGATGTCAGTTAGAAACTATTTTAAAAACAATTAAGTTTTATTATTATTTGATTATAATTCAACTCTGAGTGTCTTGAAAACCTTTCCATTCTATTACAATAATGTTTTTGTTTATCTAGGGAAGTTAGCATTAATATTCTTTTTTCAACGTTTGCTTCTCTTTTCTATAGAATATTATTACTCATTACAGCGGCATTTAGTCGATGAACAGAAATATTATAAAATAAAATGATTTTTATGTGTCCATTTGTAAGAAATAAATAATAACAACACATTTTATTGTTTACTATTCATTATGTTGATATAAATAATATTTATAAAATATATTTTGGGGAGATTCATTTTCAAGGCCAAAAACACGTATGATATACATGCTTTTGATTGGTTCTTCTGCGTTTTTTTATTACTATGCAGTGTTTTTATTGGTTATAATAACTTATTTAATTGTAACATTATATTCAATAATAAAAGTGTAATATTTAATGGTATATTTAAATGACATTTTATCCACTCTTATACCCTTAAAAACTAACAATCTTTTTGTTTTGATAGAGTTTTATGTTTCTTTTATAATGTTTTTTTAGTCAATATGAAGTAGTTCATTAACTAAATTGCCCTTATAAATTAATTTTGTCCATAGAGGAAAGTGTATTTAAAACCTCTTAGCAGCACCAAATAGCATGTCCATGATTGGTTCCTTATAAAATATCTTGATTTGTTAATGGGCTATAGATAATTCAATGTGTTCACTACTCTTACCGCCATTTTAAAATAAATGTCTTGTGAATCCAAAGTCGTTATTTTTCCTTCTTTTCTTTCACTAGATGTTCCTTGAGAGGTTCTCCATTGCTGGTGTCACGGATTCCGAAATACTGATGCCTCAAGCAAGGGATCAAAATTGAGGATTTAAAGACAAAAGGGAAGATAAGCAGCAGCAGTAGAAATTGGTACTTCTTCTTCTTCTCCTCCTCACATCCGCGAGTGTTTTTTTTTTTTGGTGGTAGTGGTGATAGGTGTAATTCAACACTTGAGAGGAGATAAAGGTATTATTATTAATTAAAGACGGAAGTAGGACCTTCGGGGTCCATTTTAATTCATCATCTGCCACTGCTGCCGCACACCCACAACAACGCGAGCTCCTGATACTCCTGACTACTTAGAAAAGGACTCTCAAGCACACACACAACAAAAAAAGTTTGTCATATTTTTTGGATGGATTATCTAATCATAACCACTGAATATCATTAAGGCGCGCACAGAAAAGCAGGCAGGGCACTCTAGAAAGAAAGCAGGGCTACCAAGGGTACTCTCCAAACCCTTTTTCATACTTAGGTATGCCTGTAAATAGGTAATATATATATATATATATATATCTAATAATATCATTTACTAAAAACAAAGCTGGTACTCGAAAAATATGCGCGTCAATTTTGGAACGTAAAAAACGCAAAACATCTTCATGTTTTCTTATCCATCTTTCTAGACCCTTCGTTTTTTTTGGTTTAAACTAATTACCATTTCATCCGTGTAGATATATAACAATACAATTGCGTTAAATGATAGAATTATTCTTAAGCTCCAGCTAACTCTTTTTTATTTATTAGTATTATTATATATTTAAAGCGCTTTTCATATTTGACTCTTAAAATATAACCATTCCCTAACTCAGTGGTTCCCAAACTTTTTCTGCCCCCCTTTGGTATATAATAAATTTTTGCGCCCCCCTCCCCCCCAAACAAAAAGATTAAACACACGTTTTGTTCTCAGAGTCCATTGCAGTTTATTTCACACATTGTATTAATACAAACCTCAACCTTTTTTTTGTTTTTTGTCCATTTTCTAGCAGTGTTATTTAGACTACTGCCTTTATATTTTCATTCATTCGTTTTTCCTGCGCCCCCCCTGCAATTGCTCTGCGCCCCCCCACTTTGGGAACCACTGCCCTAACTGATACTTCTATTTAACTATGTTCTAAGGATTGTATTTAATATTCATTTTAAAATGACAAATAAATATTATCTGTAGGCATAGCTCTCTAACCCAGTTTTTAATGTTCTTATTTTCACATTTTGGAATAAAGACTCCAAATATATTTTGTACGTTGCATCATTTATAATTTTCTTTTGATTGGATTCGGGCTGACTTCAAGGATTAACTAATATATTATAAGATATGAATTTAAATATATTATTTGATCAATAATTTGACTACTCTCTTACAATAAATGAGATCAACTTGAGGTACATTGTGTTTCAAAAACATTTTTTTTATTCATGGGGACTTTCCATTACGGTTTATTTTATATCTCTATAGCTTTTTTTGGCATAATTGCTTTATAATTTAATTAATATGAACCGTAAAAGTCAAAACAAATTGTAAATGTTTGTAAATTTTACTTATTTTGGTTCCATATGATTATTTTTACTGTTAAAAGACAGCTGAAATATTATTACATGTAAATCCTATCACATCTTTGCGTGGTTTTTACAATAATTTAAAAAGCTCTGGAAAATACACTAGTTGTTGTTGATTTTTTTAATTTTTTTTTAAAAAATAGTTCATGTCAAATAATGATGAGTATTACTTTTTACTGCATTCTAAGCAATAAGTTATAGAAAAATAACATAAAAAACATATTTAGTTAGTGTTTTTGGTGTGTTTTCTTTCCATTCTAAATATTCCTAAGTAATTGTGCTCATAGCAAAACATAAATATGCATTTTATATAAAATACTATTTTAGATAATTTTCGCGATTCTTAAAATTCATCTCCATTGGATGAACTTGATCCCTTGAAGCCGCCAATGCTCTGAGTTTTGCACTTGCTAGAACTAAATCTCACATCGCTGAGTGTCTAACCTCCGATGGACTCATCCCTAAAAGAACCGTTGAGGAAAATATGTATTTCTTCGGTTGCAAAATATGCTCCGGAAATTCCACTTTGTAAGCTGGTGGCGATATGGTACTTCGAAGTAGATGTCATTAATTTTTTTTCCTCAAGGGTCCAGCCATTTTTACCTTCCCGTTTGAGATTCATTAATAGAAGATACAAGAGGATTTCAAATGAACAAGAGCTTTTCAATAAAAGCTGTATTTTTATAAGCCAATATTTTATTTTTGTTTCGGTTTTATGTATTCCTCACTTCCACTTTAATATAACAATTAAATATTTTATGGTGGGTTTGCGTTAGAGATATACTGAAATATCTCCATCCATCAATCAGGAGCACTACTAATATATTTGAATGTAATATATTATAAATTATTTAAATTATTAAAGGATGCTGTAAATATATATATTGCAATGACGTCACGTTTCTCCCTTTTCATATACTGAACAATTATTTTTTTACAAAATTATTGACACTTTTTTTCCTAATATCTATAATTATTGATGTTTATTTTAATATATATCTAAGCTTTTGGGACATGGAACACTATAATTTGGTTTTTTAATTAATGATAATCTTGACAAAGGAAATATTATTATATTTGCATGAAAAAAAATATATATAAAGTCCTACAAAGGTAGAAAAAACTCTCTATATTATTTCCTATTTATTTTGTGTGCTTTGAAGTTTTGATTGTTAGTGCTTTCCAGAGAAACAAACATCATCATATGAAGGAGTAAGGAAGCAATGACTACAGAGGAGAGAGGCAAGCAGCTTTCTAAGAACATCCACGTGCCATAGATGTTCTTCTTCTCTTGGTTGTTGTTCAAAGCAGTGCAGGCTTTGAGGTTTTATATTTTGTCTTCTTCCTTCTTTAGATATTTCGTTCTTGCCTTTCATCATTTGATCACGCGTGCTCGGGATTAGTTATAGGGACTCCTCTTCTTCACTCTTCCAAGGGGGGGTAATTAGGATCCTTCCTTACTTGGATGAGAGGGCGGAAACTGGCATTAGTATGAATAGAAAACTATTCTATTCCCCAACAGAAATAACTTATAATCCATGCTTAATCTAATACAAAATAATGGGCATCAAATAGAAAGAGTACATAAAGACTTAAATATTAAGGTATGAATGTGATATCAGGGATAACGCGCCAGCATTAAGAACATTGAGCTCTGAAAGTCACAATATCCTAAAAGCACACTAAATGTTCTTATGCTGAAGTATACATTTAAAGTTAAAATGTTTTTAGGTTATGTGTTTACACATATCATTCCGCATTTTAGGAATATAAGTACAAAAAACATAATAAATAAACACTCACCAGCTACACCAATGGTATATGTGGGTTTTAAATCAACCGCCAGTGAGTATTATGACGTGTAATTATTATCAAATCAGATTCTAAAGACCACAACCAGAGTGTATTGAGGCCCCCAAACCATTGGGAATGGCCCCATTTTGGTTTCACAGTCACAAATAGCATATCGAGGCTTAAGTCAAGCCTTATATTGGACTGAGGGGACTACACGTCGGATTGATGGTAGTTTTGAGTTATAAATATATCTCCAATGGAACATTGGGTCCCGAGTGTGTGAATTTTATCATATTGAGATTTCCAAATAAGCCTCCTTTGGTCCATAGGATCTACATGGTACAATTCTGGCAGTTGTATAGGACAATTCTACCTCCAATGGAGCATGTGGTTCTGGGGTGTCAATATACTATTATTTTAGAGTGTCACAAAGAGCGTCCTTCGATACCACAATTATGAGACAAAAAAAATGTCACTGGCCATATTACAGTTATTCCTAGCAACGTGTTTCTACTATTAAACATATACACCTATATTTTACATCTATTTTTGGGCACCTGAGCACTACCCCAATTTATTTTATTTCTATCTACAAGTTTCATAATAGAGTCAGAAAAACTATCTGTAACTTGGATATCTTGTGTGCTCATATCGCAAAATAGATTAAAAGTGTGATGGAGAATTCAATGTTCTCAGCATATAATTTTGCTCGTCAATAAACCTTGGTAAGCATGCAATCTCTGGTAGGATGATGATGCAATTTCTGTTCTTTCAAATATAAACGAGAATATATATTTGACCTATTAAATACAGCATATTACTTGAATATATTACAAAAAAAGGATTATTTGTGTGTGGCGTATATGTTGAATCTAATAATGCAATATAGGTTATACTCGAGTTTGGAGAAGAGTCGACTCTTTTACCTTAAGGATTAGGGTGCATTAGAGATAGAATAAGTTAAAAGAGTTTTAAAAGCAACATATTTATTCACCACATTCTGAGTCACATCAAATAGGTCCAGTCAATGCCAAGGGAGGTTTATTGTATGGTCTTAAAAACATTGCAATTTACTGAATTCTTGAGTATGGATGACTATTATGCAGTTGAGATAGAAAGAGAAAAACAGCTGTCAATTGGAGCAATCCACGCAGAGAAGTCTGTACTATGAAAAAAAAATTGACAGTCACTTACCTCTACCTCAACCTATTGATATTATTTATAAGTACAAAGGAAAAAATAAAATTATTAATCATCAAAGTAGAGAAAAAACTTAAGCCACTATGTTGATATTTGCATTAATTCATAATTGCTTGAGTTCATTC
>CP045896.1:7881237-7916447 GCA_013387185.1 Caligus rogercresseyi
TTTATTGAAATTATTTGGTAATATATTAACTTTAAACAAATATATATATATATATGTTTAAAAATAAATAATAACCCACTTTTAATTGATATAAAATAATTATTTGCATTCACACGTGTATAATATGGGCGTAAGTTTATTTAGTATAAACAGTCATCAAATATTAATGAACTCCAACTTGAAATATTTTATTATGAATAAATTTAAGAAATATGTTTGCCAAACGGTATTTTTTAAACATTATCCGTAAAATATGACTGTAGTCAGAGGGAATATTTATAAAATAAATGTATATAAATTTGTCAAATAGTATTTAGGTTTGAGAAATATAAATATATATATATAGAGTTACACCAGCGAAAGGAAAAGGAAAGAGGAAGAACGAAAAATCAATTGATTTGCCCCTCTGTGTGGTGTGTGTGTATACGTACATTTTAATCTAGACACAGTAAATACATGTTTTAGTTAAGAAGCCATATATTCGAGGAAGGCATTTTTTGACAAAGATATTATTATTATTATCAAGAGAGAGAAAAGCTTTCTTTCCCTTCAATTCTCTCTTTTCATTCTTTGGTAATGCGTTTCTTTTTTTTTCTAATCCCTCAAAGTCTAAATAGGTCCCTATGAACAACTCCTGTAAAATTCTAAACTCCAATCCAATAACCATATATTTACCCCAGAGTAAATTAATTATGAAAAACATTATCATTAGGCTTGCTCTCAATTTTAAGACGCTCGCCGGTGAATCTGTGGTGGGAGTGACGTCAATGAGTCTGGACCATAGAATTATAAAGCTATAGAGAGCTTATTCCTCAAAGCAGAGAAACCTCGTCGTTCAGCTGTCACCATTGCCAATATAAACAAAGAATTCATACTACGTCATCGTAAGCTGAACATAGAGATATTCTATCTCTATGATCAGTTACGCTGACGTATATCAATTACTTTGTTTATTTTGAAGACACAGAAACAACAGAACGCTGTTTCTCTGCTATTGAAGGGAATACGCTCTCTATAGCTTTATAATTCTATGGTCCAGACTCATTGACGTCACTCCACCACAGATTCACCGGCGAGCGGTGAGACCATATCTCTATGGTCGAAAGATACTTTCAATATTATTATCAATAATATTACGCTCAAAGCTTTTTCTAAATAATGTTCATCATTATAAAAGATAAAAGATCCTTGTTCTCATTTTCATTATATGCAGCTTTAAATGACTTTTTAAATAATACCATCAAACAAACATGTATTTTGACTAAGGTATATGGAAAACATGTTTTATTTCATGTTTTTTATGGATAGCCAAACGTCATACATCTTATTATTATTATTTGACGTCAAAAAAATTTTGTAATGTTATTCTTCTGCTTGTCGGTGGGTTTACTGACGTCAGACCAACAAAGGATCAGCTCTCTTGACACTATGGGCATTGTATTTTGATATACCTTAATTTGAAAGCTCTCAATCCCAAAATGACCTATTTAAATAGATATTTATATGAACAAAACTGAACCATTTGAAAAATCTTTGCCAGATGAAAATATTGTTTTGTAGATATTTTAAACGCAAGTATGTTGAATAATTCTGGAGCCAAATATATCAAAAGGCTAAACAATTGTGTATATTAGTCTTATAAATAAAATAGACCAAAATGAAGTATTCGCTACAAATACTATCGTTGACTATTTGCTTTATCCAAGGAGAGTCATTTATTTATATTTTGAAAATATTATATATATAACATAATATGGCTTTTGGTTGCTTCATTTGAGTGAGTTGTCTTATAAATCATGGTATAGCTAGTCAAGACATTACTTTTTTTAGCCCGCTAGACTCATCTACGGCAGCAAAATTCGACTTCTTGGGTGTCATAGTCAACAAGACCCTGGTATTAGACTACCACCCCCCATATCCGAGTCCTTTGTGAAGGCAAAAAGATTGGCTTCGCATCGTATTAAGACCAGGACCATTGCTAAACGAAATTTCAAGGGCGCACGTAATCGAGAAACTCCAGTCGTCTGCCTGAGTGATAAGAATGACCAAATGATCATTTGATCCTCAACCAGTTTTGTGTTCCCATCGACGGCTTGGGCAAGCACAGAAGCGCAGCTTGAATCAACGATCTCTCTAGAGTTTTGCTTGAAGTTCGCAGAACGGACCGGCTGCGCGTGTCCTATCTATTTGATAGGAAACACACTCCCCCCCATTCGTAAACGCGATCATGTTAAATCAGGCTGCCATGACCGCAGTGGAGGCTGTCCTCTGGCAAGGACGTTTGAGGACAATAAAAAAACCTGTCTCAACACTCTTCGTAATAGCTGTCAACCCCTTCAAGGACTGGGATCTTTCTCAGTCCCTTAGAGAGGCCCATATCATATTTTATTATATTATTTTTATATTTTCATATTATTTGTATCTTCTCAACAGACAAGAACTATGATGGCTATAACTTAAATCATACAACCAAAATTAATATATTTATTTTTAGCAATCTCGGACATTTTTGTATTTTGAGCAATTCCTCATAATCTTTGAATGAAATTCCTGCGATCAAAAATTATTTCTAATTAATGTCAAAAGATATTTATGTACATATAAAAAGTGCTGGACTTTACATGAGAAAGTTAACCCCCTCATTTAGCCCCTTCAATTCAAGGACTTTGGGAGTCACGTTAGTAACGTCAAAGGACGTTACATTCTCCAAACGACTTTTTATTTTGTGTGGGACTCTAAATATTTATCTGATATCTATGAATTTCTTCCTCTTGAAAGATGTCAATATTTACTAAAGATGAATCGATCAAAGACATAGGGGCCAAACAAGTGACCACTACAGACACGTGACCGCTATATAACAGATTCATAGTACCTGTTTTTTCTTCCTTGAGGGAAATTGGGTTGGCCGTTGTTGGCAAGCGGCCACTACAAACAGGGCCTGATAATAAAATTTGATTGTTTGGACTGCATAATGCTAATGGGTATTGTCTATCCATTTGGACTCAAAATATTTATTTTTGCTCCCATATTTATTTTCGCTATTTGACAAGAAATTTCTTGGATTGTTTAATCTAGTTATAAACAAAATACTTATAGCTTTTAATAATTCTATTTATAATGTTTATATTATAAAATATTACAAGTTTTAAATTTATTTTGTGCCATGGCTTTAAAGTGTTTATTTGTTTAAATTATACCACCATATCAAAACTTAATATCAGCTTCATATATGTAGACCATTCAGGAATTTATTTGCCATAATCAGTATTTTTGCTTAATATTACAATAAGATACTTTTTATCATTATTTGCTTTGATGTATCCGATCTGAACTATTATTATTTTTTGAATATTTACACTAAAAACATAAATGGATTCCAGCGTTTGTTTCTAACAAAAAAAAAAACATGCATTGAACGAGTTTAGTAAAATATCCTTTTATTTAAGCTCCTCGAATGTAAATGTATCTGTTATTATTATTATTTAATGCCAATTGCGACATTTAACAATTTCTTGAGTAATTATTTTGAAAAGAGCACTACTTTACAGGTATAACAGGGCGGTGCATCTAAACCTTTGAGATAATAAATAAGGGACTTAAATCCTTCAAAATACTTTTGATATAATTTTTGGCATTTAAACTTATCAATTGGAAAATATAAGAAGCTTAGATAACTAACAAAAAATTGTTTAATATTCAATGGGAAAAATATAATATATATTTTATAATCTTCTTTATAGTAGTTTTAAGACATGAAAGATTGTATTATATATATATAGATATTATATATATATATCATATATATAATATATACATTTTAATCATATATTATATTAAGTACTGTCTAGGGCTAAATTTCTATTTTGGGATTTAACTGATGTCAGTTAGAAACTATTTTAAAAACAAGGAAGTTTTATTATTATTTGATTATAATTCAACTCTGAGTGTCTTGAAAAACCTTTCCATTCTATTACAATAATGTTTTTGTTTATCTAGGGAAGTTAGCATTAATATCTTTTTTCAACGTTTGCTTCTCTTTTCTATAGAATATAATTACTCATTACAGCGGCATTTAGTCGATGAACAGAAATATTATAAAATAAAATGATTTTTATTATGTCCATTTGTAAGAAATTTAATAATAACAATACATTTTTATTGTTTACTATTCATTATGTTGATATATATAAATTTATAAAATATATTTTGGGGAGATTCATTTCAAGGCCAAAAACACGTATGATATACATGCTTTTGATTGGTTCTTTCTCGTTTTTCTTATTACTATGCAGTGTTTTTATTGGTTATAATGACTTATTTTAATTTAACATTATATTCAATAATAAAAGTGTAATATTTAATGGTATATATTAATGACACTTTATACCATTAAAAACTAACAATTTTTTTTGTTTTAATAGAGTTTTATGTTTCTTTTATAATTTTTTTTTAGTCAATATGAAGTAGTTAATTAACTAAATTGCCCTTATAAACTAATTTTGTCCATCGAGGAAAGTGTATTTAAAACCTCTTAGCAGCACCAAATAGCATGTCGATGATTGGTTCCTTATAAAATATCTTGGATTTGTTAATGGGCATAGAAATTCATGTGTTCACTACTCTTACCGCCATTTTAAAAATATGTCTTGTGAATCCAAAGTCGTTATTTTTCCTTCTTTTCTTTCACTAGATGTTCCTTGAGAGGTTCTCCATTGCTGGTGTCACGGATTCCGAAATACTGATGCCTCAAGCAGGGATCAAAATTGAGGATTTAAAGACAAAAGGAAGATAAGCAGCAGCAGTAGAAATTGGTACTTCTTCTTCTTCTCTCCTCACATCCGCGAGTGTTTTTTTTGTTTGGTGGTAGTTGATAGGTGTAATTCAACACTTGAGAGGAGATAAAGGTATTATTATTAATTAAAGACGGAAGTAGGACCTTCGGGGTCCATTTTAATTCATCATCTGCCACTGCTGCCGCACACCCACCACACAACGCGAGCTCCTGATACTCCTGACTACTTAGAAAAGGACTCTCAAGCACACACACAACAAAAAAAGTTTGTCATATTTTTTTGGATGGATTATCTAATCATAACCACTGAATATCATTAAGGCGCGCACAGAAAAGCAGGCAGGGCACTCTAGAAAGAAAGCAGGGCTACCAAGGGTACTCTCCAAACCCTTTTTCATACTTAGGTATGCCTGTAAATAGGTATGTATATTATATATATATATATCTATAATAAATCATTTACTAAAAACAAAGCTGGTACTCGAAAAATATGCGCGTCAATTTTGGAACGTAAAAAACGCAAAACATCTTCATGTTTTCTTATCCATCTTTCTAGACCCTTCGTTTTTTTTTATTTAAACTAATTACCATTTCATCCGTGTCGATATATAACAATATCATTGATTTAAATGATAGAATTATTCTTAAGCTCCAGCTAACTCTTTTTTATTTATTAGTATTCTTTATATATTTAAAGCGCTTTTCATATTTGACTCTTAAAATATAACCATTCCCTAACTCAGTGGTTCCCAAACTTTTTCTGCCCCCTTTGGTATATAATAAATTTTTGCGCCCCCCTCCCCCCCCAAACAAAAGATTAAACACACGTTTTGTTCTCAGAGTCCATTGCAGTTTATTTCACACATTGTAATTAATACAAACCTCAACCTTTTTTTTGTTTTTTGTCCATTTTCTAGCAGTGTTTTGACTACTGCCTTTATATTTTCATTCATTCGTTTTTCCTGCGCCCCCCCCCTGCAATTGCTCTGCGCCCCCCACTTTGGGAACCACTGCCCTAACTGATACTTCTATTTAACTATGTTCTAAGGATGTATTTAATATTCAGTTTAAAACTAGAGTATAAATTATATACACTCAGAAGTGCAAACCTCCGCCGTATGAGCCTATTCGAGCGATTTTTACGACTGGGGAAATGCCGATTTTTCACCTATTGAAATTCCGAGATGACACCTCCCGCAAAATTATAGCTCTTTGGCAAGTAGCTAACTTGGAAAATTTAGTAGTAATAGCTCATTGGCGCCTTATTTCGCACTCAGAGGATGCCAAATTGAATCACTAGCTTAAAATTCTTCCACTTCCCAACTCCACAAAATTTCATCCAAATCCGTTTCTTACTTTTGAATTGCTGAAAACCAACAAATAAAAAACCAACAAACCAATTGGGAACTAACAAACCAACAAACCCAAAACGCTGAAAACAATACCTTCGGAGGTAATGACAAAAATTGTATCTGTAGGGCATAGCTCTCAACCATTTTAATGTTCTTATTTTCACATTTGGATAAAGACTCCCAAATATTTTGGTAGGTTGCATCATTTATAATCTTTTTAATTGGAATCGGGCTGACTTCAAGGATTACTAATATATATATAAAGATAATGAATTTAAATATATTATTTGATCAATATTTGACTAACTCTCTTACAATAATGAGATCAACTTGAGGTACATTGTGTTTCAAAACATTTTTTTATTCATGGGGACTTTCCATTAAGGTTTTATTTTATATTCTATAGCTTTTTTTGGCATAATTGCTTTATATTAAATTAAATATGAACCGTAAAAAGTCAAAACAAATGTAAATATTTGTAAATTTTACTCTTTGGTTCCATATGATTATTTTTACTGTTAAAGACAGCTGAAATATTATTACATGTAAATCCTATCACATCTTTGCGTGGTTTTTACAATAATTTAAAAAGCTCTGGAAATACACTCTAGTTGTTGATTTTTTTAATTATTTTTTTTAAAAATAGTTCATGTCAAATAATGATGAGTATTACTTTTTACTGCATTCTAAGCAATAAAGTTATAGAAATAACATAATAAAAACCTATTTAGTTATTGTTTTTGGTGTGTTTTCTTTCCATTCTAAATATTCCTAAGTAATTGTGTCATAGCAAAACATAAATATGCATTTTATTATAAAATACTATTTTAGATAATTTTCGCGATTCTTAAAATTCATCTCATTGATGAACTTGATCCCTTGAAGCCGCCAATGCTCTGAGTTTTGCACTTGCTAGAACTAAATCTCACATCGCTGAGTGTCTAACCTCCGATGGACTCATCCCTAAAAGAACGTTGAGGAAAATATGTATTTCTTCGGTTGAAAAATATGCTCCGGAAATTCCACTTTGTAAGCTGGTGCGATATGGTACTTTCGAAGTAGATGTCATTTTTTTTTCCTCAAGGGTCCAGCCATTTTTACCTTCCCGTTTGAGATTCATTAATAGAAGATACAAGAGGATTTCAATGAACAAAAGAGCTTTTATCAATAAAAGCTGTATTTTTAATGTCAATATTTTATTTTTGTTTCGGTTTTATGTATTCCTCACTTCCACTTTAATATAAAAATATTAAATATTTTATGATGGGTTTGCGTTAGAGATATACTGAATATCATCCATCCATTTATCAGGAGCACTACTAATATATTTTGAATGTAATATATTAATATTAAATTTAATTATTTAAGGTGCTGTAATTATATTATTGCAATGACGTCACGGTTCTCCCTTTTCATATACTGAACAATTATTTTTTTTAAATTTATTGACACTTTTTTTCCTAATATCTATAATTATTGATGTTTTATTTAATATATATCATAAGCTTTTGGGACATGAACAATTAATTTGGTTGTTTAATTAATGATAATCTTGACAAAGGAAATATTATTATATTTGCATGAAAAACTATATATAAAGTCCTACAAAGGTAGAAAAAACTCTCTATATTATTTCCTATTATTTTGTGTGCTTTTGAAGTTTTGATTGTTAGTGCTTTCCAGAGAACAAACATCATCATATGAAGGAGTAAGGAAGCAATGACTACAGAGGAGAGAGGCAAGCCTTTCTAAGAACATCCACGTGCCATAGATGTTCTTCTTCTCTTGGTTGTTGTTCAAAGCAGTGCAGGCTTTGAGGTTTTATATTTTGTTCTTCCTTCTTTAGATATTTCGGTTCTTGCCTTTCATCATTTGATCACGCGTGCTCGGGATTAGTTTAGGGACCTCCTCTTCCTCTCTCCAAGGGGGGGTAATTAGGATCCTTCCTTACTTGGATGAGAGGGCGGGAAACTGGCATTATAGTATGAATAACACTATTCTATTCCACACCAGAAAATAACTTATATCCCATGCTTTAATTCTAATAACAAAATAATAAGCATCAAATAGAAAGAGTACATAAAGACTTAAATATTAAGGTATGAATGTGATATCAGGGATAACGCGCCAGCATTAAGACTTGAGCTCTGAAAGTCACAATATCCTAAAAGCACACTAAATGTTCTTATGCTGAAGTATACATTTAAAGTTAAAATGTTTTTAGGTTATGTGTTTACACATATCATTCCGCGCATTTTAGGAATATAAGTACAAAAACATAATAAATAAACACTCACCAGCTACACCAATGGTATGTGTGGTTTTAAATCAACCGCCAGTGAGTATTATGACGTGTAATTATTTATCAAATCAGATTCTAAAGACCACAACCAGAGTGTATTGAGGCCCCCAAACCATTGGGAATGGCCCCATTTTGGTTTCACAGTCACAACTATAGCATATCGAGGTTTTAAGTCAAGCCTTATATTGGACTGAGGGGACTACACGTCGGATTGATGGTAGTTTTGAGTTATAAATCTATCTCCAATGGAACATTGGGTCCCGAGTGTGTGAATGATATCATATTGAGATTTCCAAATAAGCCTCCTTTGGTCCCTAGGATCTAGATGGTACAATTCTGGCAGTTGTATAGGACATTCTACCTCCAATGAGCATGTGGTTCTGGGTGTCAATATACTATTTTTTTAGAGTGTCACAAGAGCGTCCTTCGATACCACAATTATGAGACAAAAAAAATGTCACTGGCCATATTACAAGTTATTCCTAGCAACGTGTTCTACTATTAAACATATACACCTATATTTTACATCTATTTTTGGGCACCTGAGCACTACCCCATTTTATTTTAATTTCTATCACAAATTTCATAATAGAGTCAGAAAAACATCTGTAACTTGGATATCTTGTGTGCTCATATCGCAAAATAGATTAAAAGTGTGATGGAAAGAATTCAATGTTCTCAGCATATAATTTTGCTCGTCAATAAACCTTGGTAAGCATGCAATCTTGGTAGATAATGAATTTCTGTTCTTTCAAATACGAGAATATATATTTGACCTATTAAATACAGCATATTAAATTGAATATATTACAAAAAAAGGATTATTTGTGTGTGGCGTATATGTTGAATCTAATAATGCAATATAGGTTATACTCGAGTTTGGAGAAGAGTCGACTCTTTACCTTAAGGATTAGGTGCATTAGAAAATAAGTTAAAAGAGTTTTAAAAGCAACATATTTATTCACACACATTCTGACGTCACATCAAATAGGTCCAGTCAATGCCAAGGGAGGTTTATTGTATGGTCTTAAAAACATTGCAATTTACTGAATTCTTGAGTATGGATTACCTATTATGCAGTTGAGATAGAAAGAGAAAAACAGCTGTCATTGGAGCAATCCACGCAGAGAAGTCTGTACTATGAAAAAAAAATTGCACACTTACCTCTACCTCAACTATTGATATTATTTTATAAGTACAAAGGAAAAAATAAAATTATTAATCATCAAAGTAGAGAAAAACTTAAGCCACTATGTTGATATTTGCATTATTCATAATTGCTTGAGTTCATTCATTCTGAAAGGGGTAAATCTGGGGACTGAGCATCCCTTTGTACCCGGCGGCCAATTCGATAGGACTACCGTTTAATGCCTTCATCATAAGACTCGATCTCTAAGCTTTCACTCCTTATAAACATTGATCCTTTTAACAAGTTGTGGCCGTAGATATTTCTTTACGTAGACAGCCATATCCCAATCACCAGCTGATATATGTCGTTCTAATCTGTTGGTCATCCATGCCCAATTGATTATAAAAACATGTAAGCATGTTTTATCACATTCTAGCGTCACGCCAAATAATTCAGACAATGTCAAAGTGTATCCTAAATAATACTTCATTTTAGGCTATCCAAGTTATTTTTGTATAATTTTGTTAGCAATATCCATATTATACTCGGCGATGAGAGTTATGCATTTCAATTCAGAGCTGTTGGACAGAAATGTATTTATCTACATATTTGTGTGAAGCCAAGTTGACAACTTTATTCTTAAAAAACAAACCCCAGAAAAAAGCAATACTAATAACAACAAAACAGACTAGTCCAAGAGAGGCAGCTGTCTTAGTTGACTCCTGAGAAGAAAAAGTGTAACCCATTTTCCTTCCTGCAGAGACAATTACTATTTTTGTTGTTATTATTTTAATCATTCTCACTCCAAAGGGGATCGAATTACTCGTCCTCCCTTCATCTGCTGCTGATGAAAAATAAGCATAAGTTGTAGTTTTATTATTATTATTTTCATGATCCCTCATTGTGTGTCTTTTTTAAAATATAGTCTCTTGGTGCAGTTTGAGGGTCATGCTGATGATTATATAGATTACATAAGGCGTAGGAGGAAGAGAGGAAAAACAACAACAGAAAACTATTGTCTGAGTGACTGAAAACAAAAGGCCTTAGAGGAGGCCGAAGTCATGTCTTCTCATGCATGAAAAGATTATCCATGATGACCATGGAGGCTTTTGGTTCTCTCAGGAATAATAAATAAACTTTTTGAGAGAGTCCTGGGGTAAGGGGATAAAAATGATTTTTTATCCTTTGGACAGTTCATACAACAATAGCTTATACAAACATTGATATAGTTTGTATAAGAGGTATACATAAACGCAGACTTGTCGATTTGTCGTTCATTTGTAATCGTTGTCGTTCGCGAACGACGAAATGACAACAAAAAATTCTTATTTTTCGTCGTTTGGCACCAAAAAAGAAAATATTTTTCTATTTCTTGGAAAAAATTTGCTTTCATCACTTTTTCTCAGGGAAAAATATCCTCTCTAAAAAAAACGTCCTCACTTTTTTCCAAATGACGAACGACAAACGAACGTAACTTTTGGTGAACGACGAACGATATAATATATATGTATATATGAGTTGTATTTGTTTTGAACCGTTTAATTTGGAATGTGTTGGAGTAAATAATAATTCTGAGATATTTTTAGTAGCCAAGTTTTTTTGTCAGACAACTGGGGCAAAGATATTCATTCCAAATACGTAGAAACAGTTCTTTCAAGAAGAACTCCTCTTTTTGCATCAACTTTGGTTGCTTTTATACCTTCCTGAAGTTTTAAACTATTAACTAAATAATGATTTTATGTATAGAAATATACAAATTAATAAGTTTGACAGCAAATGATTTGCAATCTTTTTGAGTACAATGAGATAGTTTAGCAACAATTTGTGGAGGTAAAGATTATTTAAATATATTCGAATGAGATTTGGTCTTTAACTTGTGAGTTTTGTTTGTTGCATGTTTTATTTTCTTGTGTATATAATAAATCAGTCCCTCTAGTAATCCTAAAGAATGCCACACTCAAGGTTTTTAAGTATAACCATTTTAAGCACTTAATATAACTCTGATAGAGCACCAAATAAACATCCCTTCCCTCCCCATTAAAGACGAGTGGCAGGTTTTCCTGTCATTCACTTTAAAATGATGTAGAAAAAGTTCCATTTAACATTTTTCCTTTGTTTAAGTTTTAACTTGCTCTTAATACATTTTAGGTTAACTAGGTAATAATTTCATTGCCATATATATAATATTGTTTCGTTATTACAGTTTTGAACACAAGCTAGTATAGTAAGAATTGTTTGAATTTCTATGTTCATAAATATGGCCATGTATTAGTATAGTTCAAGGCAAAATTGTACAATAATTTAGCTAATCGGATTCTTGAATTGTATAAAATAACATGACATTAGTATTTTGTTTACTTTTTATTATTTTTATAGTTGTGGTGCAACAAACTTTTTTTTCTCCTTTTAGTTTTTGTATACTCTGTGGTATTTTTTGTTGTTGTTGATTATTAAGAATATATGTATTAACTGATGGAATAAATTTATGTCTCCCATTGGGATTAAAAAACCATTTATATGAAGAGGAAGCAATTATGATAACATACATATGAATAGACATTATAGTTTAGAATTTGAAGAATGAATTCAGCAAGAATGTAACCTATACATTCAAGTCAAACCATAACATTTATAAGAACACCTTGAAAGTTGTACTATATTTCAAATATACTTTAATGAATAAACATTTAAAAGAAGATTCATTTGGAGCAGTTGTATATAACAATATATATAAACAATCATTATAGACTAAAATCAATACTTTAAACATAAGTCAAACGGAATTCCTGAAAATATATTAAAGAAATAAAAAATATGAGCAAACACAAATTAAGCAAGCAACAAAATCATATAAATATACAACCTAATCTTTTATAAATATAGTAAATCATACATAAAATCTCAGAACATTTATTTAACTTTGGAATATTATTTTTTCAAAAAGTTTTTATGCATTCGTAAAAGTCATCGTTGAATACGTCTTGTATTATCTTGAGGGATAATATTTGATTATTTTCCACGCATATTCCTACCATGAGCAATCCACGTTTGGAGTTTGATACTAAAGGCTAAGTATCTTGCTCTTGATGAAATAAGAATTGCCCAAAATTCTTCCCATTGGACCGATATTCGGTTGGTCAGTTTTTCTGCAATTTCAGCAATTTTTTCTGGTTTAAAGTTGTATATGGAAATATAGTAACTAGTTATCGGGAATGCAATGCACAGAGCAATATAGTTATGTTATATGAAGCAACTACTTTATTGGTTATCAACCTATATTCTTTGACTGATCGGCATCACAGTAATTATATAGCTACATGTTGCAAAAAAATTAGCTATTCATGATCAACTAACTTTACAATTATAACTTCGTTTGCAATAAAACTACCCTTCTTTGCTACCAAGTCCTCCACAAAAATCTCAATACACCTGTTATTTATTGGGGATTAAAAGACATGCTCAAATGGATCTCATAGAAATAAATAATAAAAATATTTTCCATTACAGAATGCGATTTGTTGAGTTCTGAGAGTCAAAAAAATAAATATAAATAAATGTTGTAACTGAAAATTAACAAAAGCTTTCATTTATTAAGGCAAATTTTCTTTATAACTTTTTCTTTTACATGATTTAATAGGAAATTTGCAAATATATAATAAAAAGAGATGTTATCTTGAAACGTCACATAAACGAAAGGTTTTGAGATTTACGTTTTGATATTGACCCCTTTTTATTTATCCCGGGTCACATGGATGCCATCCAGACTGACGTAAATTCAATTATCCCATTATTATTTTCGTTTTTCTTATTCTTTAAGAGAAGACCCTCAAGTTCAAGAGAAATATTTGATTAAGTCTCCGAGCGAAAAAAAAAAGATTTGGGGTAAAAGCAAGAAATGATATTATTATATATATTTATTTTATATATATATATAACATCAAAATAATTAGTTTTTATAGACTTCAATCGAACGCATTAACTATAAGACATGGTATTAAATAAAGTTGGCCTTTTTCATACTTTGGATATTATAGAGTTAGGATTCTACAGGAATAGCATGTTCCATGTGTATTGTTAGCAAGCTGTTAATAATTGGTATCAGTGGATCTCTATATTTTTTCATAAATCTACCTATTTGAAGCGGTATCGGTATATCCCAAGAAATAAAGAAAAATAAAATGCGCACTTTTACATCCATGGCTAAAACTACTAGCGTTGGATTTAATTCATGCAAGAATATATTTGGTCGTCTTAAAAAAATACACCTGTAGTACCGATCTACAGAAACTCTAAGTATCATTCAGTAGTATTTGCCTCGTCATGACTTAAACTTATAAGGATCATAAATCAATCGACTCGTCCAAATCTCTTTTCGATAATTTAAATACATTTTTTAAATCTGATCATATTGCCATTTGTCTTTTTCATGGATTTTAAAGAATAGAGACTTTCTGCAAAGGTTAGTTTCTTCCAAGTATTTTCCAGGATTCGATCAATTTTCTTGGGGATGTATATTTTTTTATTTCAATGCATTTCAATTCAAATATGCTGCGAATTAAATAAACTATTTAGCATTTATTGGAAGATACAATTCATTGAGAGTGACAATCTTGTATGGGTCTGCAATTGAAGAGGCTGATAATTTTAGAAAAGTATATGCATAAGAGACTAAAACATAAGGCATAAAAAGGTTGAGATGCGTGAAACTGGCCCTTCCTTTATATTTACTAAATGTATCGTCATTTTCTTCATTCTAGAGTATAGTTCCCATGGAAGAGATTTAGAAAAAGTCCATTGATTTTATTCTTTTTTATTCCACAGTTCATAAAAATATATAGGTACAAGCACAAAAAAGAAAATGTATATAAAATTATGCTAATGCGTAAAAACATAATTAAACATTTTAGTTTAAATTTTTATTCGTTTCTAAAATCTTAAATGTGGTTAACCTTTCTGGCTAATACAAAAAGTGGCTCTCGAGTAAAAGAGCAGATGTTCAAAGATTTTTAATACGTCATATAGAAGTTTTAGTATTGATTAAATTACGTCACTGCATCAAGCTAAAAGTCTGCTCTCTTGTATTTAAATAGTCCTTGAGTACAGTCTAGGAGCTAAATAAACAAAAGGATTTTGATTTTATTAAATACATGAATCCCATTCTTAATAAGTCCATTCTTTTGATTCCATGGAATAATTTATGTACTTTGATTTTTGTGGAATCTTTATAATAATAGAGCAAGGCCTCTTATGGGTTACAAATGTATTTGATCATGGGGCTGCTGAGCTGATAACCATCAGTTATATCATCCCAAGTTAATATGACCAAGAACACCTTTTTTCTAATTATCTGGGGGTTTCCCACTAGATCTTGAGGCTCAACTTGTCATAAGAGTCTTTCGTAATGATCATCAATTATATAGATTACTCCTCATATCACATCCTACCCATGATCTTTACTCTAATCTTTGATTAGGAAACTTAAGGCAGATTATTTCCCTTAAATGAATAGATTAAGATGTATTGATTAATATTTGATTTATTACGATATCAAAAGCTCTTACAAAAAAAAAAAATTATTCCAATACACAACTTAACTTTCAACATAATTGGGAAACACTTTTTAAAGACTGTAGCGGATGTAAAATCATAAGATAACTTTTTTTTTCTTGACCAATAGGCGTAACTTGATTCAAGAGTGAAAAAAATCGGTGATTCTTGGAAAAACAAACAAGGAGATTTTAAATAACATAAAGCAGTCCACGTAATAAGAATGAAAAAGTGGGTAATAATTTTATTGTAAATTAATTATTGGACAAACAATCGTGACGGCCAGGTTCTCTGACGATCTCTTTGCATATATATATATATATATATATATGCTGCACTTTTGTTATGATAGTGTTGATTTTTAATTCCTCGTTTCTGCTGTAAAAGGTTCAAAAATATTATCTTTCTATCTCTGCTCCATATTTTCCCTTACGAGTTGCTTTGACATATACGTGCAGATAAATTTAATTGTTTTTCTCCATAAAGGATAGATGACCTCAAAATCCATTGGAAATATTCTTAACCAAAGGTTAAAAAATCATCCTGAACCCCAGATCTCAAGCAATATATTACCCAATTCTAAATTCTAAGGCGATGTTTATTTTATGTTAACTGTATTTACATGATATATAATTTCAGTGTTGAATTGCTTTTCTGTTGAAGTAGAAATTGAAGATCTATTTATGCTCATATATGCATCTACTTCCACCTTTTTATGTAAGAACTGAAAAAATGAATAGCTTATATAAAATAAAAGAATACAAAATTTGAGTCACAAAATATATATTTTCAAAAACAAGTTTTATTCAATCGATTATTAATAGCTTAGATACTTTCATTTTTTTTTGTATAACTTTATTTATTCAGGGAAATTGCACATAATATAATGTATAAATAAACATTGTAGTTTAAATTAGTTCCCTAAATATAAAAGTTATTCTTGACTATTAAAACAAAACACAATACATCAGACAATGACAATAATTATAAAGATTACTCTTTAAAAAATTAAATTCAAATAAAAGTAACAAAACATTGTATAATGAATATGGTACAATAAATTTGAAAATTCCCAGGATGAATCACTTCCGCAGAAGGGGTAAATTATACTATTATTTATTTAACTTCTTAAATTTTTTGTTAATCTTAATTAAGTTTTTTAACCCTTGTGTGGTGTTCATATTTTTGTAACTCAGCCACTGTTCGTGGGTCTGGTGGACCCGCTGCGTTTTGGGGTTCTCAGCTAAACACAATAAAACTATTTTATGTTAAATACTCAAATGATATTTTCCTTATCTCAATTACAAGCAATATAAACAACATAAATGATAAATAATAGTCTTTTACCTTTATTAGGTCACATTTATAAATAAAACATCACTTCTTTTTGTTGTTGCTGGCTGTAACCTAGAGTAATGAAAATATCAGAAATTTTTCTAACTCTCTCTCCTCACACACAAGATATGAGTGCCAGATCAACTGCAATAGCATCACACTTACTTCAGGCTTTGCTGGTGATGGTTCTGTAGGTTGGGTGGATGGTGCACAAGACCTAAAATTTCTACTTTCATTGACCCCGGGTCCAGCAGACCCGAACACCTCTATGTAATGTAAATGTGTAGGGGGGGTGTATGGTGTGTGGTCACTGAAAACGTGTTGTGATATATGTTCTTCACAGAAAATGAGCCAAGGCCAATGAATCTGAGTTTGAAATAATAAAAATTCGTATTACTTTTCTTTGAGACAAAAATGAAAACGGGTCCCACAGACCCGAACACCACACAAGGGTTAAGAAATTGAGATATTGCTGTGAGCAGGACGGATAAAATCTGACTAAGTCGCCTGTATACATCCAAGAGGAACAATTGACATCAGGGATCTTAATGGATAAGGCTGAGTACCTAGCTGCAGTAGAGATCAAAATAGTTTTGATATCATACTTGGATATAAAATCGGCGCTAGCTAGCTGTTGCGAAATGTAACTTCGACAACTTAGAAGAGACATGTCCAAGGCACGCGATTTTGGAGGACTTTTATGGTTTGAATTAAGACCAAATAAAAGAATAGGAGGTATATTTTTTCACATATCCCCTGACATTTAGAGAAACAAACTCTCTCAAGATGTCAAGAGCCGGGCAATTTGCAAATGCATGTGATATTTTGTTGTAAATCACTCCACAATCTTTGCAAGGAGTGTTAAAGAAAATACAACCCGACGATATTTGGAACTGAGCTGTGAACCTCCTGTCCTCATAAATTCCCGAAATTGAACTCAATATTCGAGGTCTCCACGATAATGGAAGGTCCAATTCTTTAATATATTTCTCGCAAATTTGGTCAGCTTCTTCTTTAGAATTCGACAAAAATGACATCTTCAAATGCCAAGGGTCTGGAACTTGATGAGAGATTGCCGCTCGCTTAAGTGGAAAGAAGAACTTTCCAGAATTAAATACTGGCTCTCGATGAAGATCGTGGATTGAATAAATCTCTCGAGATAGAGCAATCCACTCCAGCTCTTTTGGTGCAAGAAGGTTACGGAAGAAAAATTTCTTCTTATAGTTTTGCCGAACAATATCAATCGTGGAATTTGAATTAAAACGAGGAGTACCCTTCCAAATTAATCGCTGAATAGCTGCCATAAAAGCGGATAAATTTTCTAGTTTGTCATTTGTAAAATCTGTTCCTAACATTAACCAAATAAAAGCAGGGCTTGATGTAAAAACTGAACGCCATTCATCATGCGGATGCGTTGAGATATCTATTAAAACCTTTTGAAAAATCTTTGGTAAAATTTTGGACAACAAACTTAGACCTCCTCCTAGGTGTGATCTTGGTCTTTTCAGGGCCTTCAGATAGCTCTGATGGAATAACTTGTTCAGCCAAAATTCTTCTTCCATTATGGCTCGCTCTGCTAACCAAGGTATAGAAGTCGCTTTAAAAATAATGGCGGGGACAATGATGTAATTATAGAGGTCGATCCTCTTTTGGAGGTTATTATTTCTCCAGAGTGGGATCGATCGACTGATGAGATTTTTCACATTTAGCCAATTCGATTCCGAAGCACCCGTTCCTTCCCAAGTAATTCCTAAAATTTGCACACTTTTATTAACAGAGCAACCCGAGATGATCAAGTCATTGACAGGGTTCCACTTGCCTAAGGGAAGAATAGAAGTTTTTGTTTGTTTACCTTCAGCCCAGACCGCTTTTCAAATTTTTTGAAGTGGCCCAAAATCACTTCAATTCTCTTGAGTAATTGTTCTTCAGAATTCGCTTCAATCATTAGGGTCACATCGTCAGCATATAAATCAATAATGTGCTTAGAAGACCCAAAGTTCACACCAAATCCTCCGTACTTTTTAATGATTGATTCGCTCAGTTCTACAAGCCCGGTAATGAATAAGAGTGGGGCTAAAGGGCAGCCTTGACGACAACTTTTCTGTAGGATTATAGGGTCGCTTTCTACTTCTCCCATAGAGATTGTGGAAGTACCATTGTACAGTAGGGCTCTTATAGGGTTAAAATATATTTTAGGGAGATTTTTCCTGATTGCTCTAAAAATATGCCGATGCTCTATCGTGTCAAAGGCTTTGCTAAAATCGACGGCGATGATGGCTCCAAATGTATTTCTTTTAGATAAAAGTTCAATAGCGGTTCCAATGTTCCTTGAAATATCCGAAATTTTCCGGCCCTTCAGGAATCCCTTTTGTTGATTAAGAGACCAGTCCTATAGCTCTCGTTGAGAACAGCGCCAGTTGTTTAAATCAGTCGCACAACCTTTTTTGGGGATTAAGGTAATTCGTCCTTTCGTAAGGGTTTTCGGGAGTTTTCCGTGAATCTCCATCGATTTCCCAAATTCAAACAAATAGGGAACGATTTCATGGTTGCATTCAGCGAAGATTTTGCCACAGATGCCATCTGGCCCTGTTGCTTTTCCTTCCTTGAGCTTCTTTTTATATGTTGTTCAATCGTACTTTTGGTAAAAATCAGGTTTTTACCCAATCTTGGACGGGGAAAATTAACTCTTTCTCCACCAAGAAGCTTTTGAAATCTTACATGAAAGAGTTTCAATATATTTTTGGGATTGGTGATTGTCTTCCCCTCGTGAATTATTTTCTTAATGATAGTTGTTGAGTGGTCCTTTTGGAAGAGGTTTTTCAATCTCCTTGATGGAGAGTTTTCTTTAATATTTTTTATAAAAATCATCTTCGGCAATTTCCGAGACACGAAATAAGTGAGTAAAATCCGACGAAATGGAACGTAAAAAGATGGAGCCATTATCAAGCATATCTTCGATGTTTTTTTGGAAGGATACTTCTCTCTGTCTTTTTTTGCGGATGCATTGTAACGAGGTAAACTTAACAATGTATGATAAAAGATAGGCAAGCTTCTTGGGATTAAAAGAGTCTTTAAAAAGTTGAATAAAACGTTTCTTGAGCTTATCAATAAAATAATTGTCGTTTAAAATACATAAAGAACCCTAAAACGCCCTTTTTGTCGGTCTTGATGAATATCGATCTCAATCAACTTATGATCTGAGCTATGTTGAGGACGATAGCGAGCATTTACGATCTTAGATCGTATTGAAGAGGAAGATAATGCTAAGTCAATCCGTGAAGACTTATTTCCACATCTCCATGACACATTTTCATTCGGACTGAAAATATTAATTACGTCATGTAGATCAAGAGAATGAAGAAGCTTGGACAAGATTTGATAATTAGGGTGTTTCACTTTTGACCGGTATAGATCAACATTGAGATCCCCTATAACCAACAACGGATATAAATCATTTTTACATTGATTGATTATAGCTTGGTAAAAGGATGTACATTTAACATTTGGGCCATAGGCATTGATGATATAAAAGCCGCCATTTTTCGTCGATATAAAATTTTTATGCCAATCCCCTTTGGTCGAAAGTTCGCTCACCAACTTAGGGCAAGTAAGTATGGACTTTGAAATAAAGGACACGACTCCTCGATTTAAACCATTCCCTGTAAAGAAATGGTAGTAATTTTTGGAATACACAAAGAACAATCAAGAGAACAAGTAGAAGATGTCGGTGATTTAATATCTTGTAAGCAAATAATGTCTGGTTTTAGGTACAAAAGACTTTTCATGAGTGAATGTCTTGACAGACGATTTCTACCCCCTCTCGTATTCAATGAAATTATTTTGCCTATTCCCATATTTATTTTGTGATCCCTTGACGCAGTTGGTTGAAAAAAATTGTCAATTTTTGTTTGAATTACAAATTACTATAAATATATTTTTTTCCAAATATCTTTTATGTCAAAATGTTTATATATATATATATATATATATGTCCTGCCACCCCATTCTTAATGAAATATTCCGAGATTCCTTCGAACGTCTTAAGATGTGATTTATTAAGAAAATTTGTCTAAATTTAAATTATCCCTTACACAAAAATATACCTTGTTTCCATTTCTCTCAGCATTTTTGTTTTTTTAGATAATAAATCGCTCTGGAATCCGTTTTCTGACAAAAATCCAACTCAAAAACTCTAGCTTTGATGTATCAAACAAAAAAAGTATGTACAGAAGCTCCTTTTTCGTTTTTTATTTCTTTTGAGTTATGATTCTTCCTGCAAACAATATTATTATTATTATTACCAACTAATTCCTTGTTCAAATATACATCTTGATCCCTCTTACATAGGAGAGCAACTCCTTGGTTCCGCAATAAAGACTTACGAACAGATGTTGAGAATTTTGATCATTATTGTTATTATTATGGGTTACGATGCTGCACGGGCAATGATATTCTTTGAAAATGATGAATATATTCAAAGAAATTAACAGATTTGAATGTCTTCATGGTACTGCTCGAAATCTCAACAATCAATCTTATTTTTTTAAATAAGATCGCCAAAAGACTATCCACTTACACAGAATTAAAACCAAATGAAATTAGAGCTATTATACTGGCCGTAGCAGCAAAATATACAGCTTTTAAATTGAAGATACAACAAGAAGATAATACCAATTGGACGCTTGCCATCAACCAAATAAAATATCTCCCAACAACGGCGCTGCAACATTAAAAGTTTTTAGTACAAATAACACAGAACAACAAGTTTTTTTACTGGAGATGTGAAAAAGATTTAGATTAATTTGGGTACGCTGATTTCGAAAATCAAAACCGTTTTGCTGTATCACGTCAGGATTTTCAGTTACAGAAAAAATTCCCATTGCCTAGAAGTCAGGATTTCAATGAAATTTACAAAAATTAATTAACTACACTGGGGAACAGTGAAAAAGTTACTTGGGATATATCAACTGATTTGAATACCTAATGGGTCCCTGATAACTAAATTAAAAACCATTTTGCTCAATCAGGTCATAATTTTTTGAAATTTTGAGTTTTTTGTTTTCGATTTTCAACTTTTAGACAAAATCACAACTTTTTGTTTATTGAGCTACAAAAGTGGTATGGGTGTTTTTGGAAATGGCATGGTCATATTAGTGAGGGCGGAGACTAGTTTAAGTTGAAAAAATAATCAGAGAGGCCCAAAAAAGCCAAAAATATTTTGACCGATTTTGGCGATTTTTGTAACTTTTGTTTATAGAGCTATAAAATTCGTATGGATGTTTTTGGAAATGGCATACTCATGTTAGTGGGGGCGGAGATAGGTTTTGAGATGATAAATTAAAAATAAATCCACATATATTTCTTAAACAGTTTTTGCAAAATTGCTTCTAATATTTAAAATTGTGTCTCCTAAAGAATGATAAAAGAGTGGGCCCCTCCCATTGTGTTTGTTACTTGCATTACACAACTTAGAGAATGGTCTAAAGGCAAGAAGAAGAACTCAGGTTTATGTGTACCTATGGTGTGCAGAGAACCAAAAAACACTTAGATGATTGCCATTGTTGCACTATAAACCGTATAGGTATAAATAAAAAAACAGAAAGAGTTTAAAGTATTCAAAACTTGGGTTCTGCTATCAGACCAGTGCCCACAGTGAAGATGTTCCAATTCCAGTGTTCTAGTCACTTCCAGATGTTACAGATGATGAGAGTGCGACTGAGCAGTTGCAATGTGATAGTTCACACAAGATGATGATATAGACTTGAAGGTACAACATCCTAGCCGAAGCAGTGCAACCAGGGTGAATTAATGACCTTGCGAGAGACTTAAACTCACTCAAAAACTAGAACATATATACACTCAGAGAGTGCAAACCTCCGCCGTCACGGGGTCCTTTTGAGCCTTACGAGGCGGATTTTTCACGACTGGGGCGGCGTAGAGGGACGGGGGAGGGTTCCCCTCTACGGAAATTACGAAAGGAAGACGCTCCCGCACCCGATTTCACAACACAGCGACATCTATTGGCAGAGTAGGCTAACTTGAAATATTATTAGTATTTAGCTCGTTTTGCATCTTAATTCTGCACTCAGAGATGCCAAAATTTAATCACTTGTTACTTTTGGCATTTCCAACAACTCCACAAAGTTTCATCCGAATCCGTTCCGTACTTTTTGAGTTATCCTGCTGACAAACAAACCAACCAACAAATAACAAACCACGCCAGTGGAGACTTTTCATTGACAGTTATAAATACAGTCTCAAAGTTGTTCTGTCCCATAATGGAAATAAATATGGATCCATTCCAGTTGCCCATACCACCAAACTAAAAGAAACCGAAATCCCTTACTTTCTCTTTCACTGGGCAAGGGAGGAACACTGGGTGAGGAAGGAGGACTCTTATGACTGTTTGAGAGAAAAATGTTATTGTTGAGCCTCTGGTGGAGAGATCAATGATCATTTTCCCTCCTCTTCACATTAAGGATTAATGAAACAATTTGTCAAAGCCCTAGACAAAGATGGAGACTGTTTTAAATACATTTGTGATGCTTTCCCTGGACTGAGTAAAAAAGAAGGCTGGAATTTGTGATGATCCTCAGATCCGAAAGCTAATGAATGATCATCTGTTTGTTTTATTATGAACCAGATTGTGTATAATGCTTAGAGTTCCTTTGTCTTGTTTGTGGATAATTTTCTTGGAAACAACAAGTCAAGCAATTATGTGAAGCTTGTAAACAGTATGTTTGTGAGCTAAAAGCAGCTAAATGCATATATGAGCATTAACTTAATTTCCTTTTCTGTCACCTATAGAAATTCCTGAAAAGTTTGGAAGTGTTAGTGATGAGCAGGGTGAGAGGTTTCACCAGGACATGAGGGACATGTAGAAGAGGTACCAAGAAATATGGGATAGCCACATGATGGCTCACTATTGCAGGAGTATAGCTCTTGACTATCCTAATTTGCAGCACAAAAGAAGATCTTTAGAGAGAAGTTTTATACTGCTAGTAATTAGCATTCCATGCATTTTCAATTTGAATATGTTTTTTGTATAGTAAGAAAGTAAAAAGCTTAAAAGATAATTTTTGTTTTACTTAAGAAGTTGTAATATAATAATATGTATACTGAAAATATGCAAAATTTGGTCATTTTACCAGAAATAAATGTAATTTTTTGGGTTTGTTTTCCTGCTTTTCACTTATTAATAACTCTTCCCTGGCGTGCAATTTATAGTTTCGTTAATAAGCTAGCTTTTTAACATTGTTTTTCTTTGCAACATTTAAAAAAATGTTACGAAACGGGCATTTGGGTGGATATTCTTATCCAACATGATTGTGTATTTCACTTTACCTCATGCTTCAACACAGAACGAATTCGTATCACTTATTTAATTTTGAAATTCGCTCTTGACCTGCATATAAACAAACTCTTGAAGGGCTTCTGTCAGAATAAATATATGTGTATATATTATACTTATATTTTGTCATTTTTTTTTCAGGAACTGATGAGGAATGAATATGTAATACCACTTTATTTAATTGAATTCAAGTTCAATTTATTACGACGCATTTGTTTGTACAATATGTTTTTTATCTCCTTCATTGGTATAAAAATAATCAATAAAGATTTATTTATACTTATATTATTTATATATATACTAGGTGATTGTAGGGAGAAGATCCCTATCTTGTTCTATAACGTGATTGTTTAAAAGGAAAAGAGCGTGAGTAATGTAGTTTGCACTATGAAATAAGGCATCCCTTCTCCCGTGGCTGTTGAAATGCAAACCAAGGTATTGTGAATACAAAATATGTTTATTTCATGTTTTCATGGAGTGTAAAACCAAGGTGGTCTTATTATTATTATTTTTGACGTCATCAAATATCGATTGGAAAAAGTTCCTAATAACGTGAGCGGGTTGACGTCATTAAAACTCATTGATAAGTGACATAGAGATATAGAGAGCTTATTCCCTCCAATAGCAGAGAAACATCGTTGTTTAGCTGTCGCCTGAGCCCAATATAAAGAAAGTAATTTGACCTACGTCATCGTAAGTTGATCATAGAGATATAAATATTGTTTATATTGGACACAATGACGTATTTCTCTGAATAATCCAATAATCTCTCATTGTCTTTATATCTTTATGGTAAGCGAGTGGTTAAATGATACGAATAACATTTGTTAGATTTTTTTCATAGGCCTAAATTTATCATAATGAATAAAGCTACTCCCCTCCCTACTCAGGGAAAGAGTGAATGTTTTTTTGGTTTACTATAACCACATGGAATAAGAACTCCCTCCTTTTTACATCAAGGTTTAACTACCTTTCCTGTTATAGTATTCCCTGGTTTACTCATCCATGACGAAAAATTTACTAGGATGATAAGACCAGATATATATATATAATATAAAGAGCTTATTCCCTTCCATAACAGAGAAATATTGTTCAGCTGTCGCCTGTGCTCAAGATAAACAAAGTAATTTGTACTACGTCATCGTAAATTGATCATAGAGATAGAAAGAGTTGTTTATTGGGCAATATGACGTATTTCTCTGAAGAATCCAATAAGCCCTCTATGTCTTTATATCTTTATGAATAAACAAAGAATAAGAATGAAAATTAAGTTGCCAGCTAATAATGATCGGCCAAACATGTTTTCTCTCACTCCCGTAGTCTAATTTTTTTGGTATTGCTCGATCCCAAATATATATCTGGATCGGAAAGTGGTGTTGCTTTGAAACGTGATTGGTTGAAAGAAAATGAGAAGGAATGATTAAAAAACAGTTATATTATGTTACTATAACGGTTCACTTCACTCGCTCGCTGATGAGGAAGCACATCAATTCTGAGAGATGAAATTAATAATTCAAAATACAAATTGTATCTTCTCAGGGGGCCACTATTTATGTAATTGTAAATTCCTTTGAATAGATCACTCCAATGTCAATTATTTATTTAATATAATAGAGTAACTTCTCATACTTAGAAATAAAAAAAGTTCAATTTGTTTCATCATACCTGTCGATAAATTGATCATCGCTTGACTATTAGACATAAAAACCATAGAGATATACAGACAGAGAGGGCTTATTGGATTCTTCAGAGGAATACGTTTTTATGCCCATTATAAACAAATATTTCTATCTCTATGATTAGCTTACGATGACATAGTACAAATTACTTTGTTTATATGGGGTACAGAATACAGCTGAACGATGTTTTTTGCTATTGAAGGGAATAAGTTATCTATATCTTTATATTTCTATGATAGAAACAGAAAGAAAACTGTGTTATCAACTGAAAAATGACACGTGTCGTTTCCTTTGCTCAAGTGTTTTTTTTTGTATAGTTCGAACCCGCAAATAGATGAATTATTAAGCGAGTTCAAAAAAGACTTTTCCAAAGCCGCTTACGCACTGATTGTCCCGACGTGATCATATCGGCTATGAAGGCATCATAATAAAGTTCAGCCATCAGTTTTCTTATTACCTCCGCCGAAGGAGGTATTGTTTTCACTGGCGTTGGTTGGTTGGTTTTGTTTGTTTGTTGGTTTGTCAGCAGGATAACTCACAAAGTGCGGAACGGATTCGGATGAAACTTTGTGGAGTTGTTGGAAATGCCAAAAGGAACAAGTGATTAAATTTTGGCATCTGAGTTCTTCTTTAAGATGCAAAATGAGCTAAATACTAATAAATATTTCAAGTTAGCCTACTCTACCAATAGATGTGGCTGTGCTGTGCTCTCCTCTTTGATGACGTCAGTTTCTTTTTCTTTCCATGTACCTCTAGAGTTTAAACCAAGGAATACTATACAGGAGGAATGCCTTGACGGGCGCGCTTAGTCAGCGTGACAGGAAGTAGAAGGCTTATGTGTTTGTGCTTATTGACCAGTATTTATTAAGTGAGCGTTTGAAATAGATGTGATTGTGGTGATTTTTATGGAATGGGTTGGAAGTGCTGTGCTCCCGGATGCCGTCAGGGCTATAATGGAACTCCCACGAATCCGGATATTAGTTTCTATTCATTTCCAGGGTTCAAATCGCCTCCCAATCAAGATCTCCAATTGAAGTGGGAAAGAGCTCTTCCACGTGTTATAGTGAAGAAAACACAAGATAATGTTGGCACAATAACGAAGTATTCAAGGATATGCAGTCTTCATTTCACTGAGAATGATTTCATAACTAAATCCGTGAATTTGAAACCTTCCGTTGCTTACCCACTTGGCAAGGATCTTGATAGAAGGTATGACACAACAAAATTGTATATTACAAAAACCAATAATTTACTTTTATTTACAGGCGTTTAAAAGCCAATGCTGTTCCATCCGTGTGGCCCAATCTGCCAAGTTATATTTCCTCTCCTCCAGCACCTCCACGATCAGCTCCAGCATCAACTTCTGAAAAGAGACGGCAACTTGAATATGAGCGTCATTTGTTTATGGCAGCCGATATGTTCACGGAGGAAAAGGTTAAGTCAGCCGAGGAGCTTTATGAAAAGTTATTGAATGATCCCCTTCCGTCAGGTTTTTTACTCCTTAAAACCCCCAAGTTATCTCTCATAAAGCTTGAAACCAGTGAAGATAAAGGACTTCAAATCAAACTGAGCCTTGAAATCGACGACAACCTGACCTTCAGAATGTTTAAAGACCATCATATAATAGACAATAGTGAAGTGTCCCATTGTTTGTCCAATAAATTGTTGGATAGGATTGAGTTTGTTAGTGAAGCCATCAACATCGCTGCCTATTTAGGATCAAAAGAGACGGTAAGAAAAGAGAACTTGCATAAAAATATCATGATCCTTTTGTGTAAATTATTGGAAGTGCCAGATTTGGACCCAGTGCAGTCAATGAAATTATCTTTCATACGGGAACAGATTAAACTACTCTTCAAGAATAACAAATCGGTAAAATATTCACCCTCTCTTCTGTCTCTTTGTTTATTGTGGCAAAACGTGAGCACTGCACTCTATGAGCAAATTTATTCTTCAAATGTTCTAACGATTCCAACCATCAAATATCTTCGAGCTCTTTCAACTACACTATCTGTTGAGGT
Source organism: Caligus rogercresseyi (assembly GCA_013387185.1). Taxonomy (NCBI): domain Eukaryota; kingdom Metazoa; phylum Arthropoda; class Copepoda; order Siphonostomatoida; family Caligidae; genus Caligus; species Caligus rogercresseyi. The sequence goes on from CP045896.1 coordinate 7,908,749, forward strand.
GGGTTTGCCTACTTCTACATACCATTATCTCCAGGCAAGAATTAAAGACCTTAACAGCCGGGAACGGCATGTAACTCTTATCATTGATGAAGTCTATTCTGCACAAAGAGTTGAGTTCGTGAGAGGAAAATTCATTGGTTGTGAAAACACCCAAATAACAAAAACTGTGCTCGCATTCATGATAAAATCAGCTGGAGGCAAATACAAGGATGTGGTGGCTCTCATTCCATCAGTGCTGAATTCATTTATAGTCAATACAATCCCCTCATGAAAACTTTGCATCAAATTGGATTCATTGTAGTGGCCATATCAGTGGATAATCATCCAGCCAACAGGAGTTTCTTCTCCAAACTTCTTTGTGGTGGCAAATTAAAGACTTCTATACCTCATCCTCACAATAACACAAAGAAAATTCACCTCCTCTTTGATCCTGTTCATAATTTTAAAAACATTTATAATTGCTTTCAAAGAAAGGAATACTTCAAAATTCCTCTGAACAGTCTTGGATCCAAATCATCATTATGCCCGAATTTTGCACACATCAAAGACGTATACTACAAGGAATCGACATTTCAAGTAAAGCAAGCTCACAAACTCTCCCTAAAGGTTATCAATCCAACATCTATTGAGAAGACAAATGTTAAGTTAGCTGATGCAGTATTTCATGAGTCAACTATTGGAGCTCTTAAGTTCTACTCAAGAGAAAAGCCCGAATTTGTAGGTACTGCTGAGTTTCTCGAATTTGTAAGGACTATGTGGAACATTTTAAATGTCAAAACTCCAATGATTGGATTGAGGAAAAGAGATGAGCTAAGAAAACCTGTGACAAGGGATAACCAGCTTGGTATTTCCTTTCTTAAAGAGTTCGCCGACTTTCTTACTGTCTGGGAATCAAGTGGTGAAATAGGACTTACCACTGAAACATTTTAGCCACAAAACATACTTGCCTTGCTGTAATAGACCTTGCAGAGTACTTGCTTGACGAAATGAAGGAGGATTTTTCTTATTATTACTTGCAATGTTTCAGTCTGATAGCATTGAGGAAAGATTCGGTTGTTACAGACAACTCAGTGGAGCAAATTATTATGTTAGTGTTCGACAAATCTTGGAAGCCGAAAAAAAGATAAGAATTAAGTCTCTCGTAAAGTTCAACAACTTGACATTCACAGAGATAAAGGAAGTGTTGACTGATGCTAGTTCAACAAATACAGAAATCATCACGACAGATTGGATACCTTCCGATCTAGAGACAATCGCATCTTTGGGTGAGAGCAATGCTCTTTACTTTGTTGCGGGATACGTAGCCTTTTCCCTAAAGAAAAAAATATTGTGCTCATCATGTAGATCATTCCTGGCTGTTGAAGATTCTTCATTCCATACCAGTGTCAGGCTTGTTGCCGAAACAGAAGAAGAGAAAGTGAACTTGGGAAAGCATATTAATATAATGAGTAGAGGAGGATTATCAACCCCAACAGACTTGCTATTTCTCACATGTCTTTATAGCCATTCCCTTTTAAATTTCATCATCAGTAATCAGGACGAAAAGGATAGACTCCTGCCCACTTCCAACCCAAGAGCTTCTTTTGTTACGACCTTTTGTTCAAAGCTTCAGGAAAGTACAGAAACTGCCATTGAGGCTATGATGAAAACACGATGTGAACATAATCACACATGGGCGACTCATCTTGGAAAAGTTTCTAATGTCCTCTTTAATGTGATGGGGAAGAACATGGTTTTTCAGTTTAATGATGCCATCAGAAAAGAAAATCGTAAAAGAAATGCTCAAGAAAAATCCAATTTACATTGCAGAAAAATTTCAAAACTTAATTCTCATTCTTAATAGTTGTATTTTTATTATTAGTCGTGTTCATATTTTTTCATTTTCTTGTTTATAAAAATATATAATAAATATATATTATACCACAGTTTTGTAGGCTTATAAAGTAATTATTTATATATAATATTTAAAAAATGTTTACTTCTATATACATACATACTATCTATATTTTAGTCCGTCTAATAACGCGTGCGATTTCATCACGGCAGTCCTGATAAATAGAGTATTCCATGGTGTAAACAATAAAAGAGCAGTATGTAGAGTTAAAGGGACAGTGCGTAGAGGGTTGGAAATTACAAAAAAGACCAAGTGATTCATTTGGTGGGGATCGGCGGAGGTATGCACCTCTGAGTCCTCTAGTTTCATATATTAATAATCTTTATCATATTTATTAGCGTGCATAAGATATAAGACACTATAATTGTTTATTATTAAACATCAGGAAACGACCGGGACACTTTTTTTCGCCGGGAGCCGGGCCGGGGAGTAATTTTTTCAAGCCGGTCGGGCTCAAATCGGGCCGGGACTTTAATATACTCGTTCGTTCACCATTCATGACAATATTTTTTTAGAAAACAATTGTTCTTATCGAAAAGTACATCACTATTTAATTCTTTAATATTTAAAAAATATATATTTAAAAATTATTTTCTAAAAAAAACGTTGTCACTTTCAGAATGAGAAAAACACTTTTTCAACAACGTCTTACTTAGAGGGCGCTATGATCGATGGGTCAGGTACCAAGTGATTTTTAGACACCGGGCCGGGACGTTCAAAAAACAGCTGGGAACCGGGCCGGGCCGGGTACCCAGTCGTTTCCTGTTAAACATACTTTAAATAGTTTTATATAGTTCAGAGATACGAATGTTTTAATATAAGGGATGAATTAGTATGATTAAGATTACATTTCACCTATTTGGTTCGAAAGAGTATTTGTATGGATATGAATAACATTATATCGTTAAAATTAGTCAATCAATCCTAGGGTCCTAATTTCATCGATAAAATCATTAATAACATCCACATAAATACTGTAATTCCATAGAATCAAATAAGTAAATAGTAATACAACTCAACTTATTATTTAATGTGAGGGATTGGTTTTTTTCTATATTCTGTAATATCGTCCAGCTGATACATTATTTCGTATATATAATAAAATTTTATCATACGTTGAATATCCAGTAATTGTATTAACCAATGGTCAAATATATACAAACAATATGAACTAATATTCCTTCATCAAAAACCTACAAAATATCCCTTTATTAAAAAAGTACAGAAACCGTCAGATATAGTTTTAATATGTTATATTTTGTTATCTTATAGAGGATTTTATAAAATAACTTTAGTATCAATTTTATGAAATGTATAAAGGCATTTTAAATGGGTATTTTTTTTTGCATCGATATTTGAAAGAAGTTTATTGTTAAAATATATGTATGGAGTTATTGTTATATCAGAGATAAAATAAGTTAAATTGGTCGTTTCTCTGATGTCAGTGTTTATTTATTGTCAACAAATATTTATATAAATATTTCTTGAGGAACTAAATGAAATCTGGTTCACACGCATGATGGCTAAGCCGAAACAATAACCCATTTCATATTCGAAATTACAATAAATATATTCATGCAATATATATTATATATGCAACACATATTTATATTTATGTAAGGCTGTGGATGATTTTAATACCGACTTGACTTAGAAAGAGAAAAAAACTGAAATATAGAGACATCTCTCTGGCCTCTCTTTTAAACCTCACAAACTCTCCCTTTTTTATTACAGTTTTTTTTACTAATTATTTTATTATTTTTACATTTATTACAAAAAATTCAATACATTTTGATGCGTTGTTTCTTTTATCTTCTAGATGAATTATGAGGGGCGGTCTTACTGTCTTCCCTATAATATAATATAGTAACTCATGAATGCAATTAATTTTTAGATTAAAAACATTCAAACAGGGTTTTTTTATCAAGCACAACAGACATAAGCGTAGGGGAGATGTTTGGTTTGGGGGGGCAGCATTCAATTTGCCCGAATTTTAACAAGAACTGTTAAATCGGTGAAAAAATAATCGAATGAAGATACTATGTAGATCAATATTTTCTGTATATTAATTACATACTATTCTTTATATTATATTCAGTTGGATGTAATAAAAAATCGGTTGCTTTCCAATTTACATATTTTTTTCCACATCTTAATGCCCGAATACCTCAACCAATTTGCCCGAATTTGAGAACTCACCCGGATTTTTTTTTGGGGGGGGGGGCAGTTGCCCCCCTTGCCCCCTGCCTCCTACGCCTATGACAACAGATCCGAGACTTATGTGGCAGATGCTGAAATTGATTATTTGGGCAGCTAAAACCTTAATCGAATATTTATTAGATTATTAATTATTTGCTACTTTATTTAATTTTAAATCTATTTGGAAGCTACATATACATCGGATATTGGTTTGTGTATCTCACATCGGCAGGATATATCTAACTTATAAAATAAGGAATAATAATTATAAAACATACTAGAAAACGCTCATATTAAAATCACTCTCAAAATGAAAAACAAATTTATTAGAATCAATGCTTAACTTTATAAATAAATAATTTTTTTTTTATTAGTATGGCCCAGACTTGTTGACGTTTGCAAAAAATTGTCGTTCGTTTGTCGTTCACCAAAAGTTGTCGTTCATCTTTATTTTTAAATTGAATCGCTCGTCGTTCATCATTCGTCAAAAATTGACGACGCTTTGTTAGAAAGGATTTTTTTTTGGCGCCAAAAACGAACGATAAGGAATTTTCCTTGTCGTTCGTCAAGACTTTGTCGTTCGAACGACAACAATGAACGATAAATCAACAAGCCTGGTATGGCAATATTAAAAAATATAACAACAGCTTCAGGACGGCTTTTAACCAGGGTATGTAAAAAACCCAAAATTTGAAAAAACCTGAAAAAACCGGGTTTTACCGTGGTTTTTTTTGAAATTCGGGGTTTTCAATACACCATTAATTAGCTATTAGCTAATTAATGGTGTAATGAAAAACCCGAATTTCGAAAACCCCACGGAAAAACCGGGGTTTTTTAGCCGGATTTTTTTGGGGTTTTTTCAAAAATTTGGGTTTTCTACATACCCTGCTTTTACCCATGAACATAAACAAAATCAAGGCGAGTAAAAAGAACTATAAAGCTCAACCAACTAAATCGCCTATATTTTGATCAACGATATTTGGAATTGACTGCCATATCACTTAGTCCCAAATCAATTATTCCTACATTTTGGATTTTACATTCTTTTTTTTAGGTAAACATACAAAAATCGAAACTCTTACAAATGATAGACTATTTTTTAATAACATTTAAAAACTCATGTGAAAATACACTTATAAAAGAAAAGAAAAAACCCGTGTTTTTCTTCTTCTCTAATATTTTTTCTCCTCTTTTTTGTAAAAAAAACATAATAATAAAGCTCAAGCAAATGGGCTTTATAAAAGTATAATTAAATATGTAGTTTTTTCACGTTAACATCCTTTGAATATTACTGGAAAGAAATAATAGCCTATTAAAGCACTCATACAATCTATACGAGTATATCCGCAATTCTTCATAGTCAATCATTATCTATTATGCCTTGAAAATTTAATAATACTATTGACATGAATACATATGAGTATTTATACCTTTTTTGGAAAGTCCATGAGACATTTTATCTTTAAAATAATAATACTAATAATTTTTGTAGAGAAATTACCAAAACTTAATGAATATATCAATAATGGTTCACTAAAATATACTTTTTCAACATTTTCTCCTACATTTCAGTTCTTACATATAAAAATGCATAAGAAGACATTTTTTAGTTACTTACAAAAGAAGCGTCATATTAGATTAAACAAAACAATAATTAAGGTTTGAAGTATATAAAAATTACAAATTCATATCATTGTAGCGGATTGACCTGCTTACTAACAGTAGGTTAAGCTACCACTCTTGCTCACACCTCAGCAGGTTCTTAATCTCTTAAGTACTCTTGCTGCGACTATATCCAGCAGCAGGCAAGAGATCAATAAATACACTCTTTCCACTTCATCACTGAGTCGTCATTTCTCCTCCTCCTTCGAGCTACATTGGGGTCCTCCCGGCGAGGCGCGAAGGAGGAGGAGAAATGACGACTCATTGATGAAGTGAAAGAGTGTATTTATTGATTTCTTGCCTGCTGCTTATATAGTCGCAGTCAAGAGTAATTAAGATATTAAGAACCTGCTGAGGTGTGAGAAAGAGTGGTAGCTTGACCTGCTGTTAGTAAAGGTCAATCCGCTACATCATAATAATTAAACATCACGTTGAATTAAAGGACAAAAACAGACATTAAAATTTGAATAACAATAAAAATTAATAACTTCTTAATTATCTTAAGGGTTGTGAAACTTCGTTGGAAAATACTTGATTTCACTCGAAGCTGTATTTTATACATACGACTTAGTCAGATATATCCCGTCCTGCTCCAAGGAATATCTTAAGTTCTTAAAAAAACTTAATTAGGCTAACAAATAGTTCACGAAATGAAAAAAAATATATATATTAATTTATTCCCTCTGCGAAAATGATTTATCAAGGAAATTTACATATTTTACTGTACCAATTCATTAGACTATGTTTCCTTACTGTTGTTTGAATTAAATTTTTAAATTTTTTTTGAAATAATTATTGGTGTACTGTCTTATATATTGTGTTTTGTTTTAATATTGATGAATATATATTTTTTATTTTAGGAACTAATTTTACACTATAATGTTCTTTATATATGATAGTATGTGTAATTTCTCTAAATAAAGGAAGTTATATTAAAAAAGTGAAAGTCCAATCACTTACGTGCTTAGTAAGTATTGATATTTTTAATCTTTAAGGGTTTAGATATAATTAAATAACTTAATTATGGCTTAAAATTAATGGCCCTTTTAAAGTTTTTTTGAATGGTTCCTTTAAATAGGTTTTGCGATAAAGAATGTTAGTTGAAGTCCTATTCTTGTGAATCGTAAAGAATGGTTTAATGTACTGACGATTGGTTGTTAGCGTTTCGGATATTTCATCGTATCAATGGAATCATATTATCAAAATAATAATTTTCACGGTATTGCAGAATAAAGGAAAAACCATTCAATTGGTAGCTTTCAAATAATATCTTACTTTAAATACATAAATATATATATATATATATATATATATATATATATTATATATTATATATTATATATAATATATATATAGATATATATATATTATATATCGATATATATATATATATAAGACATATATATATATTATTTATATATATATATAATATTAATATATAAATATATCTATATATATTCTATAGTCTAATATATATATTCTTATATATATAAGTATATAGGTTGTATTTAAAATCCTTCACTTCTTATATATAAAACTGCAGGTTTTTTTACACATAAGCATTTTTAGTGTTTAAAATTTTAAAGAATAAAGTGTTTATATTTTTTGTGACTCTATCTTTTCACATAATAAATATGATTTGACAATATAAATAGTATTCCTTGAAGAAACATTAATGTTTTTTAAATACTTTCAGTTTTTCAAGAATTTAGTACTAAGACGAATATGTAAAATTGATAACAACTATTTAAAAAACATCAACAACAAAAAACCTTTGAACGGATGAATATAAATCATTGTCTCATTTCAATATTTCCATACTCTTTAATAATAATAAAAACTCTAATGAGAAACCTTTTAAGTACAGAGTTTTAAAGCAGATTGCTCAAAACTTTGTTGTTCCTTTTACAAATATGTTTTTTCTTTTAAAAATTTACTTTTAAT
>CP045896.1:7916547-7936982 GCA_013387185.1 Caligus rogercresseyi
GACGTCAGAAAGTGGGGAGCTTCAAATAAGACGTTACTCTAAGGTGAACGATCATTTGATCAAAGCTAGATTATTAATGAATATAAATGAGTGAATCTAACAAAATCGCGTTTTATATATGATATATATATAATATTATAAATATATATATATGCTAGATATATATAATATATATATATATATAATATATTATATATAATATATATATATCTATATATATGATATCTATTTTTTTTTGTGGCCAAACCGGCGTAATATTATTTCATAGTGAACAAATTTTTTTATTAAAAAACAAACAAAATATATAAGTACAACAATTTAAAAAATTATTCCAGAATACTAGTAAAAATAACTAAAAAGATTGTAAAACTTTGCTATATAACTTAAAAATAGGTAAATCGTTGCTACGTCAGGGTCCTCCGGCGATCTCTTTGCGTATATAATTTGTGTACTTTGTGATGATGGTATTGACTTTGGATTACTCTTCTCCGCGGTAGAAGGCTAAAAAAATCTTCCCTTCCGATCTCTGCTCCGAATTTTCCTTGAGAGTTCTGAGACAGAGTGAAAGATTTTCGAAGCGAAGTGCAACTCAAAAGATGTGATCTGTTGTTTCAGTGCATTCCTTGCAAAAGTGACACATACTCCTCTGCCATGGAAGAACTTGTTTCTCACCTCCAGGTTCCCGAGAGGAGACGGTATTTCAACCATTTTTCTGGCGCGAAAATACGTGTTTTTAACCGCTTTGATACTGTCTTGTGCTTCTCTTTGGATACTTCTTCTATTTAAGTAATTTTTAAATGGGCTCATTGCATCTGTTTTAAAGCTTTTCTTATGTCAGCCGTAGAAGCGGCTGATACTTTCATTTTGAATGGTATTAAGTCTCTGGATAATTTTATTTTTTCCGAGGATCGTTTTCAATCTGTTATCCGCCATCTTGTTGATAAGTGAGGATGACCAAAGCAAAACAGCTGCTATGTCACCAGATACTGTGTGTATATCAGGGAGACAAATACGCTGGGTTACAGGAAGTTCCCATCCCAAGGAAAGTTCATACTTTGCTGCAACTTCTTTTGATGCCTCGCATATTTTATTCATCCTTGGTGAGTAAGGGGAAATACATTTAAGGACTTAATTACAATTAAAGAATTGACACGAACGAGTTACCTTTTTGACTATTTGCTCAATATTCTTCCGTTGAGCATTTCTCCCAACCCATGATCCAAGTAGTTATACTTTCAGATTCTCGGAAGCTCGACCAACCTTTCGCAATCAGCTCATTGCATTTGCTGATAAACTTCTGTTTTTGCTTCATTGATTTTTAAGCCGGATGTCAGTGAAAATCTTTTCAATAGGAGCTTTGTCCTTTGTACAGACTTTATTGTTTCTAAGAGGCACCCATTCAAGATCGACGTGAGGTCGTCTGCATTAAAGCGTTAAAGTAAAGTTGCGCATGCATAGCATAAAATTCTTCCTTTTTTCTCACAAAAAATTGGACTTAAATTAGTTCTTCTTAGGTCCGTAAGGGGTGCTTTTATGTTAGAGCTCTTTGAAAATAATAACAAAGTCCTTTTATTATTTATATTTGGAGACGTTTTTTATCTTGTAGTTATTTGATACATTTCAAATCATCAAATTTAATCCCTTTAAACCGGTTTTAAATAGGATTGTGACGTAATTCATGACAACGACATCTAACGTTGAAGGAAATTACAAAATTCTGGCCAATTTTTTTTTTTTACTTTTCCTTGCATGCGCTACTTCACTTTAACGCTTTAGTCTGCATAACAGAGAAACTTTGAATGGGACGGTGCCGTTGGCACACCAACAATTTGGCGATCTGATTGAATTTCCTGAAGGAGTTTATCGATTCCTATGTTGAAAAGTATCAATGCCTCAGGATCACCCTGCTTAACTCCTCTTCTTATATTAGATATCTAATCATTTAAAAAGTATCATAAAAAAATACTTTAGGATAAGCTTACAGAATTAAGTTTAATCATAGGGGGTACAATATTTCAATAAAGATAATTGAAGGAGGGGAAAAAATGTCACGGGTGTTGATTCTATGTACACTTAATATTGAATATCTACTTAGAACTGCATATATTTGAGGGCAATTAATCGACTGCGGTAAGGGCTTGTTAAATATTTACTATAAAGTAAACGTAGAACTTTATTGAAGGAGATATTTATAGATAGAAATGCTTTTATGCACAGATTTCATTTAAGTAGTATAATAAAACATAAATTAACTTCACACGAGAGTTTTTATAGAAAAAGTTAAATAGTAATATGAGAGGGAAATGCAATAAATAATATTTTACAAAAAATCTATCGTATTAGAAAGTTGCCAGACAAAGGATTTTTTTAAAGTGACTATAACGTTCTGGCAAAAAATGCTGAAATTAGTGTATTTTGAAGTTAATTAAAAATTTAATATCTATTTCTTATAGAATAAATGTATAATAAAGTTTCAATTGAGTTTATGTTTGTTCGTTTATATATATGGTATAATATATATATATTCCTTTAAAAATGATAAAATATTTTTATGCCATGATTGTTAAACCTGTTCAAGACATATTTGTTGATACTTCCACATAGTTATCAATATTTATTTTGCCGTAAACATAGACTAAGTCCATGGAATAAGGATGAAGGGGCTTTAATGAAGTCATATAATAATAAATAGATTAAAATAGGAAGTACACAACCTTTAAGTATTGGAATATGATTTCATTATTATCTTAAGCCATAGTAAATAAACTTTGTATAGTGAACGATTGGAAGATAGTCTTTTATTCTTTTGAGTTATCAGTGAATATTTTTTAATGTTTACTTTGATATGTATGGGCGTATTTTGATACTATTAGTCAATCGTTTTGGTTGCTAATTATTGGATGATTTTCCTCTAAGAAAATATGCTTTGGCAATCTCTTATGGATCAAGCCAACTGAAAATGTTATTAGCCGTATCAGTAAAGCCTATATCCCAAAGACGATGTATGTTTAGAAAATAAAACAAAACAAACACAGAAACACAATTAAAACATTAAAATAAAAATAAAAACGAGGTAGATACATCATTTTCAGAGATAGTTAAAATAATATCACGGGTTTTTCTTCCACTTTCACACTAAAAAGTAGAAAGAAATCACCCGAGATATTCTTATATTTGATATTTTAACCATTGGATGTTTAAAAATCATTGTCTTTATTGTATGGAATTCTGAATTAATTTTCTTATCAACTTTTCACTCTTCAGTCCAATAAAGTCAAAATGCAATAAAGTCTTTGATTATATTGTTCCTGTTTAAAGGAAGTTTGTGTCTCACAAAGTACCAATATATGAAAAGCCTTCTTGTATCATTGGATTATAACATCTTGGGAATTAGAATTAGTTGTACGATCAAGGATCTCCATCAAATTAAAAGGCCTGAGGATGATTTAAAAAACCTTGAATTTTCTAGGGCAAGCATTGCCATCTTTGACGGATATGAAGTAATCTCCTTAATTGATCCCTATAGACTCACTAATCATGACTAGGCACCCTTTCATTTGACTATCATACATCCATGTATATTGAGAGCTTATTCACCAACTGGAAGACTTTTTGATCACCCCTTTGTACTACTTCCCCAGAAGAAACAAGAAAAAAGTAACGATGAAACAATAAAAAAGACTCCCTCTAAAAAAAGAGTACCCTGTAATTAAAATAAATGAACTCTCTTCTCTTCTTATTCAAAGTTTTTATTTCTTATATATATATAATTTTTTTTAGAATGAACTTTCTTCTTCTGATCGATATATTTGAATGCTCAGAATAGAATAAGTATATGATCAATGGATGGATTTTAGATTGCACGCCGGCTCTACCAATCCTTTTATAACAAAAACGAAAACATGACTGAGCAGTGTCACAATTTCTTGGGGAAGTAAAAATGTAATTAAATGCCTTGCCGAAATGAAGAAGGGGGGGTGTTATATAATTATATTATTTATTCTACAAAGTTCATTGTGACAATTTTTTTTGTGAGGAAAGAGTCCTCTGTTTGAACTGAGGGCTATTTCTGACAATAACCTCTAAAACTACAGATAAAAAGTATCACATAAAACAGGGAGATCCTGTGGATCAACAACCTAGTCCTTCATGGATTGAACGAGGAGTCACTCAATCATTTAATAAAAAACTATTAAACATAGAAAACGTCACGTCTGACGCACTGGAATAGATAAATACAATAGGATATGGCGCTCAATTTAAATGATACCCAAATTGTACTTTTGGTAAGAATATTAATTTTTTTTTTTTTTTTTGGCCATAGGCGATACTTTATTATTTCTATAAAGATTTATATAGACATGACGGAAAGAACATTCTACTAGACAGATAAAACAGGAATCAAATAACAAAAAAGCATATAAAATATTAAAAAGTAATCACAACACTTTCCAATTGGATAAAAACTTTTTTGTAAAACACGAAGATAAAAATAATAATATTGAAAACGCCAGAAATGTCGTGGTCTTTGGAGCTTCTTTTGGCATATAAAATTTGCTGGGTTTTGGTGATGATTGCGTTGATGACGGCCTATTTGACCAGTGTAAAAAGGCTATAAAATGGTCCCTCGTTGGAGTATAAAAGTTATATTGGTAAGAATATTTAAAATGATATTTTATTAAACTGGGTCCCTGATAGTCATGGTTTAAAAAAGGGCTCCTAATCTTTTTTTAATGGTCAAAATAGTTATAAAGAAGTCCTCCAAGTTTAATTTCATATTTCAAGTTTATTCAGGATAAAAGAAACAAATAATTATGAAATTTGAACATTAATCAATATGTAATTTGCTAATTATAATTGCGTTAGACAGCTCGAAAATAATATGTCATTTAAACATATTTATACATATCAAAGACCAAATGATCGTAATTATTCTCATAATGAAAAAATCAGCTGATTATTCCCTTTTCCAAATATTATATTTTTGCCTTGCCAGACAGACCGACATGACTTCTCTTTGATTTAAAATATGTTGTATTGAAGTCCTTTATAATCTATATCTCTCATCCTTCTTTGTCTGTGAATGCATCCTCCTGAGTTCTATTAGTGTTCGCTTGGCTAGTAGCCTGGGCCAGAGAGAGAGATAACTTCATCAACCTTTATTTGCCATGGAAATCTATTGTTTAAGGGGATTATTCAAATTATATATATTGTGAGTCAATAGCTTGAACACAGTGATCATGATGATAATAAAAATGAACGCCCCTATTTATTTATAAGCGACTCCTCCTGACTCTAAGCAAACATATTATGTGTTTAAATATTTACATACAGAGAGGCGTGAGTTCAACAATGTTTTAAGCATGTGTATAGCGCGATGGAGGCTTTCGAAAGAGGTCAGAAAGAACAAAAATGTTTTAAATGGAATAGTCTTATTCTTATTTGATTTATTGAAAAATACGATATTTTTAATAATATTGTTCTTCAAACGCTTAATAAAAGTTATATATATATATATCGTTATGAATATAATTGATCATTAGCTGCTCTAAATAAATATTCTATACAATTAAACAACATATTTGACCAAATTGTATGGTAATATAAATTAATCACTATAAAAACCATGGTTCTACATTATTTGAAAGCAACGTTTCGCCAACTTAACATCCAAGTTCATAAGACTTTCTACAAACTGAAATTTAAGGCGTTGAAGTAAGGATCCTCGATCCATAGCCTTTAAATAATAACTCTTTCATTTACATTTTTACTTTAAAAAATATAAAAACTACGATATAATGCGTACAAAAGAATATATGCATATAATAGAAAACAAATAAAAAGTAGAAAATACATTTATGTTGATAAACACAAATGAACATTATATTTCAAATGGATAATACATTTTTAAGAGTTCCCCTGCAATTTGAATTTGGAACCGTTAGCAATGCCCCCGTTGAACACATTATTAATCTTTTTCCCATGAGGGACAAAGACTTGATGTTTTTAAAAACTTCGTACTTTTTTCTGACTCAACTGATGTTTGCCTATAAGTGATTTGAAAACCAAGCAAGCCACAATGTTTTGGTGGCCTATGGAGTGGAAACCTTTAATGAAAATGGATTATGTCTTCAGATCATGAAACGTGGATATTTTATTTAGAAGAGCAGTTCTTTCTAAAGAAAAATCTTGTTTATAATATCAAGTGAGGAGTCTGAGTTGACATAAAATTCTTTGCAACGACGCAAGTAGGGTAGAGAAGTCTTCTGAATATTTATTTGTTTGCGGCGCATGTAACCAAGTATAGTAGTTGAAGGGCGTATACCAGGGGTCGGCAAATAGTGGCTCGCGAGCCAATTTTGGCCCGCCATTTATTTTGTCGGGCCCACGAAACGACATTAATTTGATTTTTTTTTTTCTTAAGCCCCATATTTTCAAAAAGAAAAAAAGGCATTCAGCAATCCTATCAATTTCGAAACATTTATTGAAGAATACAGTCATAATTCCAGTCACTTGGCCCCCTCCCCGTGATTTTAATAATGCAAAGTGCAAGAGCCTTCCACTTGCTAGATCAGACTGGAACAACTCCAGTTCCTTGTAATTGAATCCATCTTCTCGATCATGTCTACAATGGTTTTCCCTCTCCCTTGTAGTTGCAGTTTAGCACAGAAGCGCTCCAGTGCATTTCCTTTACTTAACGCGCACGTCATTGTGAAGTAGCTGATCTTTGTAGCAGGCCTCTGACTCAGCAACAAGTTGGCGAAATAGATGGTGCTCTGTGTTTGATGCACCCCGGACTATGACTCTCATTACTTTATCCATGATATTAGTCAGCACACCACTGAGTCTCGTGCACAGGATACTCTGGTGAATTAGGCAATGTAGTGCGTGCATTTGTGGTGCATTCTCTTCAATTGGGCCACCAGACCTCTGTGACAACCAACTATGGCCCGCGATGTCATTGTCTGAAAAAAAATTGGCCCGCGTACAAATGTACTTGACGACCCCTGACGTATACAAATATAATTGTCATCCTTTATATGGATAAACTCCTAATTCTACTATTATTTTTTATGATATTTTGGCATAATCGACAGCCAATCATATTTTGAGCAGTTGGTGGGAAGGAATATAGTTTACGTGGAGTAGATATTAAATCCAAATCTCCTCATTCACTTTGACAGACTCAGCTAAGTTTTGAATGGAAGTGATTTTATATAAACCTGAATAATTAGACGAGTATTATAAAAATCATGCCTTTTATAAGAAAGGCAGGGGCAAAGACATAACTCTTTAATAATAATTCCATTTTTCAAACTATTTTATTTACATTTATCAGGGGCGGAGTAGAAAGAATTTATCCACCGGGACAATTTTGTCCTAGCCAGCTTTATACCGGCCCCAATATGTACACACTGTATACTGTCATATTTTTGGCCTATATTATACATATAGATTGTACGTTCTTTTATATATTACTTTTGTGTAAAAATGTATTATTCAAATTTTAGTACAATATTATGTTCTATTTTTTAAACTGTCGTTCATTTGCATTATCGTACTGTAACTTTTCACGCAATTATAACATAATAATTTGTTAGGTGAGTTCAAATTTGTCACTAATTGTTTGCCAAGTTCATACTTTCACTTTATAAAAAGTAAAGGCTTCAGGTTTGCACAATAATACATTGTTAGGTTTTTGTCCAACAAATTCAGTTGACTGTAAACACCAGGGGGAAAGCCATCATTTGTAACCAGGATCATGCTTGAGCATCTCTCACATGCTTCTTAAGTAATGGACAGAGTCAGAAGAAATTTGAAGGCCAGACAAAGTGTGTGGGAAGCGTCTGTGAATAAACTGTATTGTGGCATGATGATATAAACTCAAAGGACACAATTCTTGCACATTCTGCACTTCACACTTTTCAATTATGGACCTTCCACACTGCTTCGGTCATTCCCTTCACATTTCTCTGTGCCTTCTGGTGATTCTTCTTCTGAGCGTCTTACCTTGTACTCTTCAAGGGCAGACAGCTTTAATCTCTCCCAGTGGGTGGCTAAGCTTTCCAGTTGTATTTTTAATACATCAAATTGGTCATCAAATGCCATCAATTAGCTGCTAAGATGGTGCATTGCAGATGACAGAAGTCCCATATCCTTTACTTCAGGGAAGTTTTTAGGATCGAGGAAGCAAAGCTTTCCACTAGGTGTAAAACACTCATGAATTCTTTGGTTGATGGTGTTCATGATGAGACTATGGACTACCTCAAAGTCCCTCTCAGCTGCTTTCAAGGCTCATCTTCTGGCAGCTCTCAAGGCATGCTCTTCTTTTTCTTCTGTCTTTTTTTTTTCAGGAAGGGCTACCTCCACCTCAATCTCTTTTTTGTCCAGCAGCTCACCATTAGCCCATTCCACAAACCGGTCTGCAGCTTCCTTCACACCAAAGAAGTCCCACACAAATTTCTTAAGCCCATCCTCTGTTCCCACCACTAGATGATGTGCAGTCAGGAGGTCCATTCCACTGATTTGAAGATATTTTGACAATGATGAGGTCTGTTCAAAAAATTCAGAAATATCTGGACTGTCAGCACTGTCTCAAATTTGAGAAGACACTCAATGTAGCCTTTCCCTTTGGCTCTAGTTGTTGCCCTCATGGTTTGGTCTGATTGCATAACCAGCAGTGTCAAAACCATGTCCACATATAGGGACCTGTCTGGATTTCGGAGCGCAGTATCTTTTGCCCACCACCGCGTCTGGCCTATGGGATGCAGCCTCCTGTGACACTTGTCGATGCTGGTTTGCTCCCACAGTCTCATCCTTTTGTATGACTCCCTAATGATGGCAGCAATGCCATTAAGAAGGTTGAAAAGTGTGGTGCTCTGAATGACACTGCCTGTTGTGTCTGCTAATACCAGATTTAGCACATGTGCATAACACCAAACATGTATTTGGCTGGAGACTTCTTCTGAAACCAAATCAGAGATGCCTTTTGCAGACACCATTGGTTCAACATAAAATGTATTTGAAAGACTGTGGAGTCGGACTCGCTAGTTTTTGAATAACTAGTGAGTCCGGGATCAACCAATACTCTTTTTAACCCTAAGATTCATCCCATGCATATGGTATATAAGTTAGTTGGTTCTCATGTAACTTGTATAAGTTGGAATATAGAGAGGTATTTAGTTCATTAGAGAGAATGTGGGTTGGGCTTGGCCGTTGGAAAGGCTGTCAAGGGCCGTTTATGTTTCTTGAGGCCAGCGGCCCACGGGACTAGTCCCGGTACTCCCGGTGGCCACTCCGCCCCTTCATTTTACGTAAACCCTTCGTCATCTAAGAATGATATGTAATCCGAATGGATAACCCTCAAAAATGTTTCACAGGGCCAATGGTTGGTGGATACATAGGAATTCAAGCCAGCATTTAAAAAATTAAGGCTGATCCAACTATAACCAGGCTTTATCTATTTAAGTCCGATTTGTCTGTTTAAACGGTGTTGCCTTCTCGTGTCATTTAAAGCATAATGCAAAGATAAATACTACTATCACTGGATGTTTATCGTTAAGTATTAAATTTATTTGGTCTTGTTGACGTTCACTAAAAATTGTCGTTCGTTTGCCGTTCACCAAAAGTTATCGTTCATCGTTCGTTTTAAGATTAAATCGTCAGTCATTCTGAAAAATATTTACAACGTTTTTTAGAAAGGAAATTTTTCCCTCGTCATTCTAAAAAAGTGATTTTTTGGAAATTTTCCCCATGAAAAGAAAAATATTTGTGTTTTTTTGGCGCCAAAAACGAATGACGAAAGTTTACAAATGAACGACAAATCAACAAGTCTGATATATATATTCATTGACACAAGAGACATAATGTAATTATGTAAGGAATGTAACAGCCAAAGACTACTTTTATTTCTAAGGCTATGCACATTTACTGATGAACAATATTTGATATGTCTTCTTATCAGTGTGAAGACACGAGCTTCAATATAAATGAAAAGAACTCGCTAATCGTTATGAATGAAAAGCAAATAGTCTGCATAATGGATGGCCCTACTTTCAACTGATTCCATTTTGCTTGTCAATTTAATATGTACTCGCTGCAAAGGGGGGGGGGGGGGGGCATGCATTTACATAGATATGCTTATAAAGAAATCACAATGTCAATACTTGTACATAAATAAATATATATTTTAACAAGATATCTGTGAAACCCACCAATCAAAATATATTCAACAGCACCAAAGTTAAATAATGAATAATAAGGAGGGTTTTTTCATTTGCCGATTTATTCGATGCTTTAATCTTTTAGAGAATATGATCAAGTTTTGAAAGGGAAAAAAAGGCTATTTACTCGTTTTAAAGATCTCAAGAGGGAAAATTTGAACAGTAACATCATAGATATTTCCCTTTTCCTTCATTATCTCTTAATTAATTAGTAGGAATAAAAAGGGTTGTTAACCCATATAAATGGCTTTTTTCATTTGACTGTTTTCTCTATTTTTCTATGGTGGATAGTTATGATCCATTTATCGAGAGGTATGACGTAACAGAAAATAACTGGTGTTATTTTCCACTTGAGTATGAGGAGTTCCTTCATTCAATAAATATTATTAGATGGAATAGGAGGAGTCCATTAAAAGATGCAGCAATGACAGTGATTGAAACAGTTGAAGAAAAAATAATAACTTATCACGTTATCATTTAGTTAATGAGTTTATGAGTGTAACTCTCATGTTATTGAACGCGACAATGCAAACGCAAAAAACAAAAAGGTTCGTGATTGATGAAGGGCTGCCTACATTACGAATAAAATTAGAAATGCAATAATATTGTTATTCAGCATATAAATCCTATTTCTGCTCAAAATGATCGCAAAATCATAAAAATAATGCAATTCATGGCAAATTCAACTCAATTGCCATCTTTTTACATTAAAATATATCCCCTTTGATTTATACAAATAACATTGAATTTGCTATTAAATCCACACATATTAATTTATGATATGAAATTTGTTTGTTATGGGTTTTTGTCAGCTTTATGTTATGGCTCATCAGCCTTTCGTCCAGACTCTACTACCTAAGGCACTGGGATAAACGATAAGAAAATATACACTCAACTTGTGATAAACAAGCACTCAAATTGGTAACATGAAAAAAACACTTAACATTTCATTATTTATTGAAATATATTTAGCAAACAAGCACAATGAACCTCAATGAAATTAATTAAGCCAACCAAAAAGTTGAAGTATATGCAGATCAGGGAAATGCTAATACCTCATAATAGAAAGTTTCAATGAAAATAATTTTTGGGAGTACTCTACTCTTAATAATTTGGGCATTTAATTAAGAAAATAGAGACAAATTCATTCCGATTATTTCGTATTAAAAAAGAGAGTTTTGAAACCTGTATTAATATTATTGAACCGACTTTTTATGAATGTGACTTTGTAGTGTTGAAACTCAACTTGAGTTATCATTAAAGAATATTAATCTTAAGGCAAAATTGGGCATCGATTGGTTTCATTTCAGGATGTCTCTTATTCATATAAAAAACACATAGTTTATGGTATAATTAATAGTTTATTTTAACATTGTATATGTTTGTATAGTATGGGGTAAGCAAATACAGTAGCACAACAATAGTTCATCATCTGCTTTTGGAGTGTTTCTATGTCTATGTCCTATATAAGATGAATAATGTACAACGAACAAAAGTATTTTGAGTTTTATTATCGTGTAAAAGGCTAAGATATATTTTAAACTATTACCGACTGAATATTTATCACAATTACTTATTAATATTAAATGAATGGACGGACTATAAATTATAAGACTTCTAATAAATACATAGAAGATCCTTCATTATCGGCATTTACGAACAATGGTATCATAGGGCATAGGAAGCAATCAATTCATTATAGATCAAGCTGAGTTTTTCATTCTCAATCATCCTCTCTTCAACTTTTCTACTCAAATATTCCATATAATGTTCAGTCTTTTCATAAATTACATCCAGGTGGTTTAACTCAATGTTTCGGCTCCGGTAGACTCTCCTTAGATCATAGAGAGCCTTCAAATAGATGCTTTTGCCTGAGATTTAAAACAAAGTAGTTGAGCTTCTTGGTCCTCCAGACGAGTCCCCTTAAGTTCCTGCAAATAACCTGCCCATATAGGATTTAGGCTACTTAGTATCTTCTTAAAGCCACGGATTCCTCTCTTGTGCTCCTCCAAAGCATCTGATACCCTCTGAAGCTCCTGAGAAGCCGAACGAAGACGCTGTTTGTGAGAGGATAATAGACCATCAAACGTGGCCTTTTTCTTTGCCTTGATACTAATGAGATCGCAGAAAGCGGCTTCGTATTCCCTGTTGAATGAAAAAATAACCAAAATATTATCATATTTTTATAGCTGGGATTCGGTACCACCGATTTGGTATTCGGTAGATTTTGTTATTTACATTCGGTAGTCGCAGTTCTGCATATTACATTATTTAATTTACAATGCAAATGACCCCAAAAAATAATTGAATAACAATACTGGGATAAATAAATCTGGATCAATGCCCATACTGACAATCAACAAAATCTCTCATTTAGTCGATCTTATGAAGATAACTTTTTATTTTCTATATGATATACATGTCATGAGAATAACCAATTTTATGAACAAAAGGGTCTTTATTGTTCCAATAAATATCTTTTTAGGTATAATATTTGCCTTTTTCAGTTGTATATTATTTAGAAAATAAAATTATCTACATAAGAGACTGTTTTTACTATTAAAAAAATCCTCAAGAAATGAAAGGTTTAGTTGGCATAACTGTAAAATGGTAGAAAATAGGGGTCCATGATGAATTAGGGGATGTAGATAAATTAAATAGGCTTGAGGTCACTGACTAAATTAATCCGCCCAAGCCCTTTTGGTATAAAAAGGGTATTAGAACAGGCCCGGCAGCAGGTCCAGGCTTTTGGGGGCCCTACAGTTGTTATGGGGGCACAGTTGGCACATTCATTAAAAATCGGGCCCACATCACTCAATGGTTGGGCCTACGTCACTCGGTGGCGGGCCTGGCCCCCCTCTGGCCCGCGGGCCTGTATTAGAAGCTAAATTTGACTGCAGCACATTCTTACTCATAAAGCGCCTTTAGCGTGTTCTCCAATTCTCTCATTGTAAAGATCTCCCTTTCAACATCCCTTGTCAGTTTTAGATGTTCCAATTGGACCTTTTGAGATGAGGAGTAGTCCTGTCCTGTCCTCCTTAATACAGGGCCCTTTAGACCCGGTGTGGAAATAGTGAGGCTCCTCCGAGGCCTCACGACCTCCCTAAGATCCTCACACGAGTTTATCCTACGAAGGTTGATTTCAGTGGGAAAAGAGTCCAGACTAAGGAGAGACAATACTCAAAGGCTTTCGGGACTTTGTAGGCGACTGATGCGAAAAGGTCGTCTAAGTCCTCTGTATGTTCGGGCGTTGGAAGGGCAGTGCGGGATTTGCAATTGTGATTCATGTTTTATTATACAATTAATATACCGAACGTGGATACTTGAAATATACTCAATTCATCCTTTTGTTATGAAAGGAAAAATAATAATGTCATTCTCATAAAACCAGAAAAGAACGTTTCATGGATTAAAACGGGCTCATAAGACGAAAGATATTTCCAAGGAGAATATATAAAGGTGTGTGAACAACGAACTCTCTAACGCAGGCAGGTTGGCGTTAGTTGACTCAGCTGTTGTATGACGTCATTGTTGAAATATGCATATTATTATTCATTCATTTAAAAAGGAATTATTTAAAAGGAACCATTCATTTCTATCCATTATTGAAAAATGCCTAAAGGTACAGTGCGTGTTTGTGCAGTTTCCATAATAAAATATTGCGAATTGCCAAGACATAACTCATTTGCTTATGTAACTAATTTAATATTATCCTGTAGTTTAGATATTTGGATACATAACAACTCTGTTACAGTTCTGGTCTTGTTCGTGGTAATATGCCAATAAATATTTATGTGCAGACCCATAGCCAGACTACAATATCAAGGGGGGGGGGGGGGACAAAATAGGTGGAGCACGAAGAATCAACAAATTTGTTTCCAGGGGATGGAGCTGGATTGTGAAGGAAGGTTATTTTCTAAGTGAGGGCACTTTAAACAAAAGTGATAATATATTTTTTAATATTACAAAATATGGAAGCAGGAAGTTAGTAAACCCTGCATAACGAATAAAACGACATATCTTAAGAATAAATATGCAGAAAGTCAGCAAGACATTTTAGAATAAATGAAGCTGTTAGATGTGTCTGTTCACACAGGCGTGTATCAATGTAGAGGTAAGTGAAGTTCAGGGGCCTTTGGAGCGATGTAATACGTGGGGAGGGCGAGCATAGAGGGAGCTCCATCACTGTGGTGAAAAGGTCCCGAGTTGTCTCCTTTCAGGTGGGGCCCAGGGTTATCAGGAACGCCACTGATGAAGTCCATATCGATGGAAATGCGTAATTATCATTTAAGTGCCTGCAAAAGTAAAAAGTTATTTTATTTAGTTCATAGATAAAGATTTAAAGAATATTACTACCTCTATCACAGATTTTCTTAAAATTTCCACCACATTTTGTCATCTATAATTTATGTTTGTGGGTTATCATCCTTCAATAGAAGACATTGAATGGTTGTTGTTCACGTTCATTGTGTATGAACTCTTAAGGCCCATAAATGTTGTTTTCCTAGCATTCCTCTTGTATTTATATTTTTCATGGTTGATAAACACCAATAATTCGTCCTTTCATTCCAGTTCTAGTTAGGGAAAGCCTGAATCATGGTTTGGAGGTTCTTTTCTCTCAACTCCTCGTCCTCTATGAGAATATATATCTTCCAAGTAACGGAGAAGATGGACTCTGTCTGCATGTTACAGACGTAGATCCCTTCTATGACATGGGAAGAGTGGCTATATATTTCCATGACCTCTACTGCGACGGAGGATGTGCACTCCATGGGCTCCATTCACCATTATCCAGGCTTACGAGTCACAGTCGGTTTCATGGACTTTTCTTGAACAGTACAATTGACTTGAGGCTGTTCCTAGCACTCTCACACATCACTCTACAACAAAGCAATTCCTTTGAGAAATTGATTTCGTAAATATAATAATAAATAAACAAAGGTTTCAACATTGACGTCATAAGTCCAATAAAAAAGAAAAAAAAAACACAATGTAAAGTTTCCTTGTTCACTCACCTCCTTTATATTCTCCTTGGATATTTCACTGACCTACGTTAATGACTGAAAATCTTAGAGATCAAGGAGAATCCTTGATAGAGATATAGAGATGGGTTTTTATCTCTATGCCGAAGATACCATAAAAAGACTTCTTCTTAAAACGTACTTGCTTAAAACGATCTTGAATAATAATAAAGCTGTTGGTAACATTAAATTTCTTCACAAGGGCCCGTATAGATCAATACAGAGATGGTAATATGTTTATATTTCTATATATATTAATTACATAATATTTTGATCTTCTCATTTTATTTCAAATATATAATCCACTTTGGATGAAAATATGATCAAGGCTCAATAAAAAGACTGCTCATAACTTATCATCATTGTTAGAATATAATTATTAGAAGTACAGGGCTCTCAAGTTTTGAAGTGAGTTCAGAGTGAGATTTAACCAGCGTTCAAATATTTAAAAAGTAGTGATGACGTCTTTTTAGAAAATAATTTCAACGAACGAACGGTGATAATTTTATTGCGTGAGAAATACAATATGTGGCGTGTAAGCGGGTGGAAATGCGTGTGTCACACGCCAAATGCGTGAGACTTGAGAGCCCTGGAAGTATCTCCAAAATATTGTGTCGTATGTAGATGGTATCTAGAAGAAATGGACCACGAAATACACCCTACGAAAAATGGATCAGGAAAAAATGGACCAGAAGAAATGGACCAGGAAAAAAGGAAATTATGACTAACGCAAGAAATGGACCAAATACATAGGTAGGCAAGTATTTGAGTTGAATGCACCTCAGTATTCTTAAATTACTATTCTCTTATATAATCTGAGTAAATAATTACATAAAATATATATTTTTTATAATTAGAAAAATGCTCGCTTTTTGTTTACATCCTTAGTTGTAATCAGCCAAATAATTATAAGTAATACTTATTGTCTTAATTTTAAGTATATATATATATACGGCTGATATCACTTAAATTGAGACTCACAATTACAAACTACATACAATCTTGTATTAATTTTTACACAAATAATTTTTTAACAAAAATGATAGCACAATGTGTGTTTACAAAATGGTATTTCATTAAATTTTATATATCCTTCTTTGGCCTTCACTACGCTTGAACCTCCTCCACGGTGGAGGCAACACAGGCAGGAATCTCTTCTCAGCTCAGACCATGACTGAGGGTGGCTTTGCCTCTGAAGAGAGTCCTCAGCTGCACGGGGATGTCTTCCTTTTTTCAAGATAAAAACCCGGTCATTCTGATGTTGTGGGTGGCCTGACCGTGAAAATCTATGTCTGAGAAGAGATTCCTGCCTGTGTTGCCTCCAGTATGAGGAGTTCAGCTGTAGTGAAGTCCAAAGGAGGATATGTGAAAATTTATTGAAATACATTTTGTAAATTACACATTGTGCTATCATTTTGTTTAAAAAAAAGGATTATGTAAAATTTAATACAAAGATTGTAGTTTGGTAATATGTGAGTCTCAATTTAGTGAATCACCCTGTATATATACATACAATATATCTATGTTTATACTGTTTTGGAAAAACGTCAAAAATTAAGTTCATAAAGCTATCCATCATGTGACATTCATGGATATCTGAGTCATTTAATGAAGGTCCTCAGTGTTTTCACCAACTCAAGAATTTCTTGAAGCTGGAAATCTTTTTTGTTTCGATTTCCGGTGACATTTTTAAGAACAAATATGATTTTATATCTTATCTTCTATTTTAGATTTTCCTAAATGGTTCTCAAACGCAATAGCCATGACAGCATATAAATGACATCCTTAGAATCGTATCTACAACAGTTTAGAAGCCTATATTCAACTACATGCATGCAAAATGTATGAAGAAGCGTATAAACTATAAAAAAGAGGTTCTTTCTTACTACATCATTTTTGATTGGCTGACTTCATTAATATGATGCATAGATAATATTCTATATAATATATATCAGAGATGGGATTCGGTAGAAAAATCTATCACCGGTTCAGTATTCGGTAGATTTTATTATATATCTACAGTATCGATCGATATTCGGTACGTAGATAAGAAAAGAGAGAAATTTATTTATGTATCTGCACTGTGACTTCTTCATATGCATTTATTATCGGAAATTTATAACAAAGGACAACTAAGTACATAATTTTTATAATTTATTAGAGCTTATTTGAAATTTATACATACTAAGCTTATATAAATTTTACATGTACTTGGATTTTGTAAGAAATAGAAGAAGATATATATTTTTTTAATTACTGTTTCTTATTGTGTGATATTAAATGCACTTTCAGGTACTTTAGTATCAATGCATGTAGTGCTTATAGTGAATGTATATTTATGTTCTGCTCTATAATATTATAAGCTGTAGTTGTTTACTTATTTGCAAAGTTCAGTTTTTTCACACAAGGGAGCACTTCCACTTTTACCTTAGTATTTAGAAACTCAAAACGTTAATTTTATTCAAATATTTGTTCATTTTAATGAAAAATATAAATCTACTACTAGCCAATATCAACTTACGATGACGTAGTACATATTACTTTGTTTATGTTGGGCAAGCGACAGTTAACATTGTTTTCTCTGCTTTTGAAGGAATAAGTTCTATTTATTTTATGTCTCAATGGGAATGTCACTAAAGTCATACTTTTAATTATACCGATACCGATTGTCAATCGGTATGGCTTTTGGTAGTTTCTACCGAATACCGTATAATCGTTCGGTATTTGAAATCTACCGTCGGTAGTTCGAATACCGATTTACATTCGGCCCTGTACACTTTTACCTCTTGAGTGAAATACAGATAACCACCGGTCAAAACCTCTTAACGTTGTTGAATAAGATTGTAATTATTGAATGTCCTTGTTTTTGCAAGCTAAATGTTGAATATATAGTTACTGGTTTAGACTGATTATTTGTAAATATATGAATGATAACTCAAGAATTCAATCCTCCAGACATAAACAGATTCTAGGAAATATATATTTTAAATAAATTAATTATGTGTTTGGCTACTCGCTAATAATATCATATATATATATATATATAATATATATATATATATATATCTATGATATATGTATATATATATCTATATATATATATACGAGGCTGTTTCGGATAAATATGCGAAAAACAGTTAATCATAAAATAATTTCAATTATAACAAAACAACTTTAACAATCTTTCCACATGACTTCTCGCCGATTCCAATACATTACTCCCACCTCTCAACCACTTCCTGAAGGCCTCACGGAACCTGTCTTCCGGGATGGCCCTCCGACCCGGGTCCACTCCTTCTGGACGCTCTTGTCGACGATCTCCACGCCTTCGAGCATCTTCTTCATGACGGGGAAGTAGAAGAAGTCTGCAGGGGCAAGGTCAGGAGAGTAGGGTGGATGATCGATGACCTTGATCCCCTTCTTGGCTAAGAACTCCTTCGTGCTATTTGCCGTGTGGCACGGAGCATTGTCGAAGTGGAGTACCAGTCTCTTTTGGCCATTTTAGGTCGCTTCTCCTTGAATTTCTTTAAAACATGTTATAACATCCTTGAACACGGCCGCGGTGACGGAGGTCCTCATCGGGAGATAGTGCTAGAAGATCACGCCGCAGTTGTCGAAGAAGCTGAGAACCATCTGTTTCTTCCTTGATTCTTGACGCTTGAACTTCAGGGGCGGGTTGGAGCCCTTCGGGAGCCATTGAGATGACCCTCGTTTGAACTCAGGAGTGAAGAAAGCCACAACGGGTTTCATCCATCGTCACAATCTTGTCCAGAAACCCCCAATCCGAGCTCAAAATTGAGTTTCAAGAAGGCTTGTGCGCACCTCACTCTCTTCATTTTGTGATCCTCTGTGAGCATCTTGGATCCATCTTGCTGACTTGATTGAGAGCCCAAGATCGTCATGGAGGACGTGGAAAATGGTGTTGATCGACGTCTCGAACTTGATAGCCAGTTCCTCCATTGTCACCCGACGGTCAGCCTCCACGTACACCCTCACAGCCTCAATAAGAGTCGTCGGTACGGACCTTCCTCCTCCCGTTCGTGCTCCTCTTGTCTGAAGAGTCCTTCCCGGCCTTAACTAATGCTGAAATGCGGTAGATTTGGCTTTGAGAGATGCTGTTGACCTCAAAGGCCGTGTCGACCATGGTCTTGATATCCTTGGGAGTCTTCCTGGCCTTGGCGAGGTCCTCGACGAACTTGTGGATGAGCGACATTTCTCTTTTTTGAGAAAATTGACCCAATGTTACGAAATAACAAAAACAAAAGCTTGATTTTCTTAAAAACAAAGTTCTAAAACGGTTTTGATACATAAGAAAGAAATCAATCCAATTTGTCTGAGCTTTAATTAAGCCTATGATTTAGAAGATTGATGCAATATTTTGCAAGATATAAACTGATTCGCATCATTATCCGAAACAACCTCGTATATATATATATATATATATATATAGATGTATATCCCAACAACAAAGCGGTGTACAGTATCGTTTCAGAGTCCAAGAACGCATAAGACATACTGTCGTCAGAGAAACCTTTGTCTACAGGCAATCATCTCCTAAACCGCACAAACATTTTCGTCATTATTACGGATCAGGTTAAAAGTATGGCCGTATTCTTATAGAAATCCTCGTAGACCTATATCTACTTTCTATCGGAGCAACCTTGTGTCTGCAGGCAATCCACCCGTACATCGCACAATTTTTTGGTCAATATTACGGATCCTTTCAAGATTAGAATGATACTATTTACAGTAGCCTCATTCTACTCTTCAATTGTGCTATGTTCGATATGATTGGCCTTTAGACATAAGGTTTCTCCAATGACAGTATGTGGGATGCTTCCAATGTGACCATTTGATGCCTTTATCGTTAGTAAAGTATTACGAGAAACTTATTTGTTTGATTGATCCCAGAGATTTAAAACAAAAATATTTTGTATTGATGAAAGGTTGCCCACATTACAATTAAAATCTGACATGTATAAATACTGTTATCCAACAAATAAATCATATTTTTTGCTAAAAATAGCGGCAAAATCACAAAAAATACTGTTTAGCAAATTGCCGTCTTTTCTTATTAAATTATGTCCATTTTATTATCAAAAGCATCAATTTGATATTAAATCCTGCTCCTATTAATTTATGATCTAAAATCTGTTTGTTATGAGCATTCGTCAATCCCATGTTAGGAATC
>CP045896.1:7937082-7958043 GCA_013387185.1 Caligus rogercresseyi
TTTAGAAGGGAGTTATTAATTGCTTTCGACTTAGCTGACTTATCACCTTTGCCGAGACCAAACAGTACCGTAGCTTTGCAATATCTGACGCACATTTTTTTCTAAGCCCCTGATATTGAGGGCTACAAATTTCTTACTATGTTGACCGCCTGACAGTCAACAAAAGCATGCAAAGTTGTATGAACAAAAGCCACAATCTTTGCAAGGTCGATCAAATCTTGTGAGGTCTGAAGAAATTTGAAATTGCGCTTGTAAATTGTTTGCAGTCTTTGATCCCACGCAGTGAACCAAAAATGCGATGAGTCAACTATCAGGGAGAACCAGAAGCTAATAAAGGCTTGACAAATCTCCTCGCTCTTTACGGCAGCTATACAGAACGGAGCCGCCATTTTCATATGCCAAGGCATTAGTAAGCGATGTCTGGCTGCAGACCTAGCCAGAGCAAAATAAAATCTTCCATCCCTGAAAAGGTTCCGACTATATATGTCATGAATGGTATAGGTATCAGTCCTGATTGCACTTTCTTCAAGAGTGCTTGGGCTACTCAAGTTCTTGAAAAAAAGTACTTTGTCAGCCTTTAATGTTTTCAAAAATATATGCTTGTTTTGGACACTCCATTGTTGCCTACGAGGTTGCGTGGACTATAAGAACAGTCTGCCAAATAGAAGGATTCCACGAAAGAATATGGAAGAGAGAGAGATGCAAATAATATTTTATACAGCGGAATAAAACGACAGAAAAACAAAAGAAAGTAGTTGTCATCATAGCTTGGAGCATTTTTTAATGATGGACTATTCCTCTATCCAAAAACTTTGGCAGTTTAAATGCTTACTAAATAGTACATAAGTGCTATATATAATAACAAATGAAAATAGTTTGTATACAATGCCAATTGAAAATTGTAATTAATATCCCAATATAATTTATCTATATAGAACTTCCTAAAAATAAGACGCTGCTCTTAACTTATCCGTAATATCAATGAAAAAGCAAAGTTTCTGCAATTGCATTCTTCCATGACATCCATTCATTTAATGCATTTTTTAGTGCTCTTAATAAAACGCAGTCAAATGTTTATTGTTTATTGTTTTGTCAACGCTATTATATAGAACATTTGCTGACTTCGGTTTCTCTCTTTCTCTTTTTATATCTCTTAGGGCAACAACAGCACTTCCGACCCTTTTTCGACAGTCGCTTTACCCCACAGCTTCTGGAGATCCGACGAAAGGAACCCCTGTGTACACCATAGGTAAAATACATATAACAAAAAACACGTTCTCCCTGTCATTCTCAGAGATGTCTGGACCTGAGAGGAAGAAGAGTAATAATAACCATTACATTAAAAAAATACTTAGAAACAATATAGTCATAATATAGTGAATTCTCACTTCTTTTTTAGCCATCGAGGAAATCTCTTCTTCTGAAGGGGAACACCCCAGATTCACATGGTCATCGGATCCAGGCAAGTTGGGCGTTAACTTAGTTTTCAGTATGATCTCATTGTGTGTGTATGTGTATATCTCTGTGTGTGTGTGTGTATGTCTGTTTATGTATATAAAAATTATGGAATAAAAAGGAAAATTGATAGCTGACACCTATTTGAAAGACTCTGAAATAGCACAGCAGATTCCATGTATCAGAATTGACAGTACATAGTTTTTGCTCCCGACCGGGAATTGAATGATATATATCTAAAAAGGATTTGATTAGCAAAAACTATTGATAGAGGTAGCCATATGTTGTTTATCTCAGACTTTGTTTCTTTTTATAAGATTTTATCATATCTAACTAATATATTGAGATTGTCATCTCTCGAAAGCGAGCCTCTGAATAAACATTAAAAAACCTTGTTTGTTCATTTTACTCCTTGACCAGCCCTTCACTTCAGAACTACTGATATCAACGGGTCTGCCTAAGATTTACAAATACTTAGGACATCTATTAGCCATCTCCTTGTTTTGAGAAAGCTTCATGATCATTTCTCCACCCCCTGATTCAGGCACCACTCTTTATATATTTTTATAGCTCCATACCCTTAAATGCTATTACGGCATTACGACATCATTGAGTGTGCGTCTCATGTCTTTATACCTCTCCCATCTGTCATGTTCAGACGTGATAATCCGTCTCCTTGTATTGTTTATAGATTCCTTTGAATAATATAATAAGTATAATATATTATTATTGTTTTTGCTATACTGATCACCCTTTGAATGACGGAGTATTTCTATTAGATGATGTTGTATTTTCAATAACGAAATGGTAGTTGACTGATGAGAGATGATGAAGGGGGGTTGTTTGTTTGTGAAGGGGGGGCTAGACGCCTCTTTAACATATTTATTAGTATGATGTTTCTGTATGTGTATATATCTAATATGTAAATGAAAGTATACCCACTCGTCTTCATTATCTGAAGGGAATTCACCTTTTGTTTGTTGTTGCGCTTCTCCTCACAAATAACTTCCGGTAGATAAATAAATAATATTTCCAAAAGCATTCCCCGAAAGAACTACAATGTATTTTTCTGCTGTTATAAAAATATATATTACTTCTATTAAAAAAAATAGTAAAGCTTTATCAAAAGTTCACATGTACTTTTTCATGCATGCAGTCTTTTATTTAATGGGATGGGATTGCAGAAGCATTTGTATTGATATTCACACTTTAATTACGGATAACAAAAAGGGAGCTTTTTCTTGAAAACATTGATTTGAAGAAAGGAGCATAGATTCATATTATGAAATAAATCACCATTTCAATCGCGGCTGTTGAGGTGATAGCATTCACCAGGAGATACTATAATCCTCCAAAATACGCATTATCTCTTCTCATGGCCATTACGACCCCCTGTTATTTGATAATCCTCTGATTGGACTCCTCCAACATTATCTATAAAAAATAAACTACTACGAATCGAATGAATGTTTATTTTGTTCCATTATATGAGACGATATTTAGATCATGACTTCACTATAAAGAGTATGAAAAAGAAAATGAGTTAAAAAAAAGTTTGCAAGAACTATCATCAAGCTATTCCTGATTATAGCACTACATATACTTAGTTCATCAAACTTTTTTCAAGGAAATGCATGAATAGGGCCTTCACAGGAGGAGTTGATTATGTAACCTCTACTTTAAGATTTGAGCCCGCTTCCACTGAGCAAACGCCCTTAGATGCCAAAGATCCTTAAATATATAAGAGCCAATAAAGTAACAAAAATGTTAATTTTTTTAGATATCTATGTCATTTTATGCAATTTTTGGGTTTTTGTGTATTCACTAAATATCTATTGTAAGATATATATATATATATATATATATATATATATATTATTTTTTATATTTTGGCCCGGCCCGGGTCCCGGCGAAAAAAGGTTTTCCCGGTCGTTCCTATATATATATATATATATATATAGATGCACTGAGTGCAATTTAAGGAATATGGACAAAAATCCTCAACGCTATAAATGTTTATAAATAAGATGACTGTTGTCTACTAGGGAGTACACAATTAAGAACACTTCAACCAGTGATAGTGCTCATGATGTCTTCATAAAGAAGAAAGAAAACCATAGGAGGAGAAGTCATGTAGTTGGTGTGGTGGTGCTAGTGGTGGAGTCTAAGGCCAAAAATAATAAATATTTTTTGTTCTTCACCGGTAAACACGCGTTGATGTGGCGAATTAAAAAAAAAGAGAGAGAGAGAGATAACAACCAAGGTGCTTGCCACGTGTGGACTTGCTCATTTATCCTCTCCTGCTTGTGCTTTTTTCTTTGTTATTATTTTCACCAACTCAAATCGTGGTTCCCCACTAAAAGAAAAAAAAGGTTACTTGCAAAAAATAATATAAATCAGCAGGAACTAGGTGAGGGGTTCCCCGACCTTGACACTGAGAGAGACTACCTCCTCCCCCACACCCCTTTGTATAAACAATATATTTGATAGACAAGTAATTATATAACATACATTAAAGCCATCTCAAGAATGTTTTTTATTTAAATTGGTAATAAGTAATATTGAAATGTGAATAAAAACATAAATAATATTATGGATCTTATATTATTTTTTCGTTCATAAAAATGTTTATATGCACTCATTATTATTATTATACAGTGCAAGTAAAAATACATTTAAATACTACTAAGAAACAACAATAATAAATAAATAATAATAATAAAATCTTCCGAAAAGTTTAATATAAACTAGAGGCATATACACATCAGAGAGTGCAAACCTCCGCCGTCACGGGGTCCTTATGAGCCTTCCGAGGCGGATTTTTTCATGACTGGGGCGGCGTAGAGGACGGGGGAGGGTTCCCCTCGACGAAATTCCGAGAGGAAGACGCTCCCGGCACCCAATTTCACAGCACAGCGACATCTATTGGCAGAGTAGGTTAACTTGAAATATTTATTAGTATTTAGTTCATTTTGCATCTTAATTCTGCACTCAGAGATGCCAAAATTTAATCACTTGTTCCTTTTGGCATTTCCAACAACTCCACAAAGTTTCATCCGAATCCGTTCCGTACTTTTTGAGTTATCCTGCTGACAAACAAACCAACCAACCAACAAAACTAACAAACCAACGCCAGTGAAAACAATACCTCCTTCGGCGGAGGTAACAATAGAATAATATTGATGAAAACTTTGAAGTTATTCGGAAAAGCATTTCAATTATATTTTACTAACATAATATAATGTGTATTATTTTGTATATCTACATCTATAATCATTTGTGTATATACATGTACATGTATCTATGGACTCTTACAAATCCAAGATCGATTTATTCAAGAAAGTATTTAAATTATATATTTCAAGTCGCTTTAGATATATCATTCAACTATCTTTTACTCAAATTTATATTGAGTAGATAAAGACAAGTTTAATATGGTAGAAAATATCTACTGATATACACATAACCAATTAATAAATTATTGTTGACACATTCTTGATTGAAGAGCCATCATTAACCTTTTTGTCAAGCCTCATATATGTCATAGTACTTAATTTACCCCGCCGATGGGTCCATTTTACAAGAAATATATATAACATATTAACGGCTTGTCAATAAAATAAGATACACATCTGTTCGCTGCAAATATATATTTGCATTTTTCAACGACTAAACTGCTTAAACTCTTTCACAGACAATTGTGGTTGAGCCAGAGAATTAACAATATGAAAATATACGCTCTGAAAAAAAATATATTTGAAAGGGTGAAAGAAGATATGCTTTGAAGAATGATACAAACAGTTGCAATAATACATTTTTGTTTATATATATATATATATATGTTGTGTGTGTGTATATATATAATAGGCCTGTCTATTATAAAATCAAACTGATTTGAAAGTCCCTGGATAATTTTTCTTGCTCTAAAGAATTTCGATTTTTCATAGTATTTTCGACGGATCGTAAAGAAAATTGTCCTTGGTCATGTTTTTAAAATTAAGTTTGCTTCCATCCCTTGGTTCAAATCATGTACAGCAACCTTTGTCTCATAGCTTGCACTTTAATGTATGTTTGATTTATGTAAGCATTGCATTTTTTTTGCCTATATGGTTCGATAGAATTGCATCTGATAGGATATAAATAAGCATTATAGCGTTAAAATTAATCTATCGAACCTAGGATCTTATCAATGAGGTAGACCAAAATTGACCATCCCCTCTCGGGATTCGAACCTGCGCACCCAACATTGAGAGTTAAACACGCCTTAACACGCACGGCTATCGAGCTCCCTTATGTATATTTTGCTGCAATCTTCAGTGGAAATGTGAACCTATCGAGCTCCCTTCATTGCATTATTATCTTACCTTTGTGAATATAATCCAATGCTTTTTGTCTTCTTATCAAGATAGTTTGATAATACTTTATATTTTCTTTCTTTTTTCATATTTTTGAAAAAGTTACCTTAGAAAATGTGATATAATTAACATTATAATTTGGGATATTTAAATTGTCATATATTTACCTATGTCAACATAATTCAACGTATAAAATATTCTACTAATGTCTTCACATAGCCATAGTTTGATGGTACTGAATATTTTTCTACATAAGTTAATTTATTGAGAAAAAAATACATATACAAATGTGTTTTAATTAAAACTGATGTATCTCAATAAATTGATAGCATTCAGTATTATTTTTTTCCTCTTCGTAATTTAATTTATTAATAAAAATAACACACAAATTGTTTTTAAATCTATATTTTTATTTGTTCTGAATCCCTTTCATCCTATCAATATATTTCAACGGACTACTACCATTGCCTTTTCTAGTATTTTCAATTTTTGTCTTCATCGTTTAAATTATTATAAAAAACTACACAAATGTGTTTAATCCAACATTTTTAATGGCTTTTTCGTTTCTTTTTTTAGACACAGGTTCCTTGGGTGAGAGCAATGGGGAGACCCATCAGTCCGTACACCATCAACACCCTTCATCTGGCGGTTGGGGTCCCTACGGTGGGGGAGGCAGCTACCCGGGGGTGGGGCTGGATATTTCCCTCCCAATGGGACCTACGAGGGAACACCCCTCAGCGCCACTTCACCCTCTGATGAAAACGGCGACGAATCCCCTTCTTCAACTCAAATCCCCGCCGGTAAGAACCATCTTCCTCTCGCTTCATATGTTTTTGCTTTTCCTCCTTAAGTTGTTTTTCTCTATTTCTTTCCTCTCTCTCTCTCTCTCTCTTTCTTTCTCTCTCTCAAATAAAAATGTGTTTTTATGGTTGTAGTAGAACACTCCCCACCCACTACTCACTCACCACCTTCGTTCCTCTACTGACTTTCTACCATTCTCCCCCCCCCCCCCCCGTCCCTGCATAGGAAACGCTCCTTTTTGTGTCCTTAAAAAAAGTTTCCTCCTCTTCAATTATACGTGTGACGTCATCATTCATTTAAAGTCCAATAAAGCCATTTTCGTAGAGCTGAAATTATTTGAAAGAAAAATAACACCGGTTTGAGACGTTGGTAGTATACTGTTCAATCGGTAGGGGTATTCGGTAGTTTAAAAGTTAATACCAACTTTATTATTACCACCGGTAATGCTGAAATACCGATTATAATTGATAATTATCAATCGCTAATTCCAGCTCTGGCTGCATGCTTTACAAACTCAATTATTTCCTAGTACTTTCCCAGACGTTATATCATGATTTTTATAAGCATTTATTATTTTATTGTTAAAATATATTCACAAAAATATTTATATAAAGCCATTCTAATGCCTAATATACATAAATAGAAATTGAAAATCAAAGAATTTGCCTATACTTTTGATTGTTTCCATATTTTGTATCTTAAAAGCTAAGTGATTAATATTCTAAGATCATAAATAAGTATACAACATCAATATTTCGGGCGTAAAGTCCAATTTCTATTATTAGTCCTGCAGTTCTTTTTGAGTAATAGCGGACGCGGAAATCAAAGTCCTGGCTTTTTATAAAAACAGTGAGGTGAATTAAAATTCTATTTTTATTGGCAAACTTCTTATTTTTAGATTTCTGTCGAGTGGTCATTTAGAAAAAAAAAAAACTATTCCCTCTAAACGGTTATTATTTTAAGTTACTGAAGACCACCCTCAGCGATGTAGACTTTCAAAATCAAATGGCCTCATTATTTAGCACTTTGCATATACAGTACATGATTCTAGATTAAATTCCACTTTTTATTCAAAACATCTTCACTTTGAAAATATTTTTTGCCACAAACATCTTTAAAGCCTCCATAGATCTCTTGTAGTCTAATCAGTCAGAAACATCACTGAACAGCGTACCTTTATCTTTCGTCACGTAAAGTAAAAAGGATAAAAACGATTCTACGATGGTACACCACACGTAACGTCGTCCAGCTCTAGCTTTAGACTCCACAATGGTGAGCTCATAGACTTCCATTTCCTAGCAAAAAGCAACCATTAATCCTCAATAAAAAAACACCTTAATAGAATAGAATCTTTACAACAAAAAATATGATATCCCGAGGACTGACGACTGGCTATCTAACAACTCATCCCTTACTCCCATAGGAGCTATGAATCTTTAAAGAGCCGTTGTAACGGAAGATGAATAATGATTATAAATAACCACAGGGGACTTGGCCATGAAGTATTGTTAATAAATATATATGTACATTTTAATAACAATAATATTACTTTGTCAGATGATGAAGCTATTGATTAGTCATTTAACGAGACAAAACGTCGAGGACTTTGTTTTTCTTCTCTCGTATTATAATGTATGTTATCCACGAGAGAGGTAGGAGTCCTGGTCCATGTTGTCACTTACACGCACACACACACAATAGTACCAACGTACGCCCCCTCTCGTTTTATGTTGTAACTTCCCCCCTCTCCTCCTTGTGGTTTATCCACAATAATAATAACGATACAAAAATACATGTATACATATATAGAAACTCAGAGAAAACTCAAAGAAATGCACTCAGGGAACCAATTTTATATATATGTTACATTTATCCCCCCCCCTCCACGAATATCTTTTCAATCATTGTTATGATGTACTCTCTTAAAAAACAAACTATTGAATCGATGGAGTATTGTTGTTTATTATAAATCGAAATAATATAAGTAATAACTCATTTAGTAATGCACACTTCTAACGTTAAAAAATGACTGCATGCTTATCGAATCGGCTAAAAAAGTAATTATATGACCAAAGGAATGCATTTTCATTGGACAAACCTCTTCCTACAGCAAAGATATATATAAATTGAACATGTATTAGTTATTCTATCATTTTTTGTAATGTTGATTTTTAAGAGTAATTCTTTTTTAATAATCTTCATGCTCACAACAAATATTGAATTTAATATGTTAACATATTGATATTAAAAAAATTACCCTTAAAAATGGATGTAACTCACGTATTTCTTATCTTTCTAAATGATCGGTATCAGCAGTAGAAATTTATTGCCGATATCTACCCACTATCTATAGGTAATATTAGTGTTGCATCCGACTATTTGTCTTCTTCTTTTGGACTTTTAAGTGCAACTGACTTGACTGCAAAAAAAACAAATAAAACTGTAGCTTCCAAGGGAGCCAAAAATCTCAAATTACAGTTACTTTCCCGAGGTTCAACTCTTTAAAGGACCTTTTATATGTTTTTATATATGTTAACGACAGGGAAGTCGTATTCGCTGTCTCTTCATCCTCCCCCTGACTGGGGAGCGAAGTAGTCAAAAACAGAAGAACTGACCGACGGCCATCTTGAGAGAGAAAAAGAAGGGGGATAATAACAACAACAACGACAACAAGAGTAATAATGACCATCATCAGTTATGGGCCATCATCATCATCTCTATTGTGGGAAAAAGAGGTGGAGTAAAAAGAATGGCTGAGGGAACTGTCCTCAACTAGGTGGTCCACTTCTTTATTATCTAACAGCTCCTCCGCTCATATATATTTTATTGTCAGCTGTAAAACAAAAGAAGAGGGAACTTTTCCCCAGAGTTGTAATTTTCCCTCTCTTTCGCTTTTGAGTTTTGTGGAACATCGTTCTATGTCTATTCTCAGCATAGATCCATAGAGATATAAAGATATATTATTCCCTTCAATAACAGAGAAACCTCGTCGTTCAGCTGTCGCCATTGCCCAATATAAACAAAGTAATTTGATCTACGTCATCGTAAGGTGGTCATGTAGATAGAAAAATTATTTATATGGGGCAATATGACATATTGCTATGAAGAATCCAATAAGCTCTCTATGTATTTATATCTCTATGCATAGATCACTGGGACTGCTGGCTCGAATGTGATTCATTGATAGAAGATAAGCAGCAATCCTAAAACACAATCAATTGATATTATGAAGTAAGACGTCATATATGTATATATATATCAGGAAACGTCCCGGCCCGGTGTCTACAATCACCGGGCCGGGAACTTTAATATTTTCGTTCGTTCATCATTCTGAAAGTGAACGTCATCACTTTCAGAATTACGAAGGAATGACTTTATTAAAACCCCGACCCGGACCAGCTTGAAAAATTTAAGTCCCGGCCCGGCTTCCGGCGAAAAAAGTGTCCCAGTCGTTTCCTGATATATATATATATATATCATTGAAAAAGTAATAAGAAATATGTATCAATCTATATTTTTAACGAACATAAAATCAAATTTAGCTTTAGATACCAATATTTATTGCATATTAAAAACTGTAAATCCTTTCTTGTTTTGATGCTCTCATTTCGTTTTTTTAGATGTTAACATAAACAGTTGTTTCAATACATGCATTCCTATAAACACGCAATATATTCATATCTCTACGCATAATATTCGTTCACAATTGCGCAAAAGCAGTGTTCCTTTGACTTACAATAATAATATTTATGAATACTATTAATTTATTATTGTCCTTATACATCACATAACACTTCCTCCTAAGGGACAATAATATACTCGATTACAGAATCGCCCTAAAATAATAATGTTCCTCCTCAGGATAATAATAATGATAATAAGTATGATTGTCAATTTGAAACATCAAAATAAATCATTTATTTTTTCGGGAAAGAAAAATAATAATAATTTCCCTAGAGTCAAACAATAAACAGTTTAAATCGTCTCTGTAAACAAGAAATCGGCGCCTTCTCATACATAAATAAATAGGATAATTACTTCTTCTTTCTTCTTATTATTATTATCTTTCTGCTCATTTAAGAGTATTCTTATTCTTTTTCATTTCATCATCACTTGGGTTCTTGGAAGTGAAGAGAGTTAAAGCACCCCTGTGATTTATTGATACGTTTTTCTTTTGATGTACATACAAACCACTTTGCATGTCAAGACAACCTAATTAGGGGTTTCCTTTCACCAACAACCTAGGGAAGAAATAATTATGCTATATATATATATATATACATATCTGACTATAAATGTATGTACGCTTTTTACTATGACTTTTTATGATGTCTGGCTGAGAAAAATGGCTTTTGTATGGCATGTTTTTTTTTGTTTTTGCATTGCAGATTAAATAAGACTTCAATAAAAAGCCGATGAAGCCAGGTTCACTGGACGAAGATATTAAAACCCACAGCTCTTGCACTGTATTTTGGCTTTAACCAACTAAGTCTATCCTCACAAAGTATCAACTAAAAGAAAAAAAACACTAAATTAAAAATATATCTATGTCATTGCCTTCAATAATTGGTAGTCTTACATACTATATATCCAGGGACCAGAACTTATTATGGGCCATCAATTGCAAGACACAATATCGAGAAAGATCTTGATCGGTATATCTGTACATCAAAAAAATAATTTTGAACAACATTGAGATTATATCCTTAAATCAAAACTCACATGAGCAAACCACATTCAGCGTTGTTCATTCTCTAATAAAATAACGGAAAACATATTATTTTACTCATTCATAAGCTGTCTATCAATTTGCATTTACTATGGCAAATTTGTTGAGTAGTGTTATTGCAAATAACACTACTTTATGAACAGCTTTATGAATGAGTAAAATGCAATAACTTATTGCATTTATATGCTGATCTACTCTTTATAATATTTTTCGATTTGTTTTGATCGCAATTTATTGGATCGCTGACCGATGTGAGTTATATACATATATATGTGTGTGTGAATATCGTATCTTAAATTTTGGTTCTTCGCTCAAAAGTCTGCGATTATCCCTTTTCAAGTGGTGCCCCTTTTTTTCATTTTCTATTTCTGAACCTCCTTATAAGATATTAACACTTTGATTGTTTTCGTTGTCTGAATAACCCTTTGTACCTCCTGTTCATGTTAACTGTTTCCATAATGTTATACAATAAAGGCAACTAAATTCGTATAAATTCATCACCATTACTTTTGCACAAAGTAACTGATCAATATTGCTCAGAGATAATATTATTTCTTTCATTCTCTACTAGTTCAAATCATCGTCTCGAGTTTTAAATACAATTCTTAAGTGATCTAGAATAAATGACATGGGTCAAAAGGTAGTTTTGACTTGTAAATAAGGCAAAAATAGGATTTATGTATATATTTATATATTAGTACTTTCATGTGGTGGTTTTCAATTCTATTGGATCCTGATTCAGTCTTAAAAATATAGATTTCCTTTTTTCTACGTTTTGCGACGTCTTCAATTTACCCTTTATTTTTAAACCAATCAAAATTAAATTAATATTGCATTACAATATTTTTTTGAATATATCCAAAGTATATATATATATATAATGGTCGTTCGTTTGTCTTTTTCCAGTCCTATCGGATCGAGGAGGAGTCGTTGGGGAAGGTGACTATAGTGATGAATTAGTCAAAACGGAGATCGATCCACTCAGCACAGATCTCACGGAGCGATCCCCAAGCACTTCAGAGAACAACAACAACAACAGTAGCCATTCCGTTGTCGTCGTACCTTCAGTCTCATCCTCAGCCTACAGAAGTGACGGCAGCACGCGCTACGCCGATCAACACCAACAAGAGAATCTTCTCAATCACCAACAGCAGCAGGCTCAACAGCATCAACCCCTGCAGAGTCAAAGCACCCATCACCAACAGCAGATAGTGGGCAACTGCGTCTCCTCGACTCCCCTGGAGTACAGCGGATCCTCAACCTTCAACGCCGCCTATAATCCTCACTCCGACAACTATGCCTACTACGGAGGGGGCTATGGCTCAACGCACCATCTCCAGGGTCCCTTCTTCCCCGCTGCCGCAGTGTACCCTGGAGGCCCCTCAGTGGCGCCCCTCGTGGAGGACTACATTCTGGACGAAACACACATCACCATCATCATCTACGTGGAGAAGGTCTCCCAACTCCATACGCCCCATTAGAAGACAGTGAACCTACGGACGGACAAACTGGACCCATGCGCTACCGAGAAAGGTCCGAACACTTCTGGAGGCCGTACTAAAGAACCAAAAAGAGATAAAGGAGAAAGACTTTTGCTTCTCTTCTTCTTCTTCCTCCGTTGGTTTTTTTTGGCGGCAAAAAAAGATAAACAGACTTTTAAACAACCCGCGCAAACCTCCAGAAGCGCCTCTCAGAGCTTTATCCTTAACCTGGGATAAATAAATACGGGTCAATATCAAACCAGTTATCTAAAAACCTTTCAATGATTGGGAGAGACGTTTGATGATAAATAGGCTCCTATATAACTTTTTACTTTCTACAAAATATACAATAAAATGACTAACTTTATAACTATAAGAGACATTATCATCTCAATTAATATTGGATTGAGACAACTAAGTCTGTTCTTGTTATGATATTAGCCTTTTTCTATAGTAAGAAGATATATAATAAGAGAGACTATTTATAAAATTTAAAAATGCCTTCCAAAAATGAAAGATTTTGTGGCTTATCAGCTTAGACATTGATCCATGTTTATTTACCCAGGCCTTAATTCTCCCAAACGTTATATTCATTATTATTGCATTTTAGGAAAAAAAAACTAAACATAAATTCATCAATTATCCCTTAGATATAAATATTTATAAATCAAACTGTGATCCCAGACGACAACAACAACCCAAACAGATCCGACTAAAAAAGTTATTAAGTCATTTTTGCCCATTTTTCTATATTCTTTACTATAACAACTATTACTATTATCAATATATTTATCTTTTGAATGTCATGTTAACCCAATTTGAAGCCCCTTTTACTCTACCCATCTTCTACATATATATATTAGCCCCCCCCCCCCTCAACCTTATTCCCAACGTTCATGTCCTTTTTTCATCATGTATTTTTATGTTCTATGTAAATGGGAAATATTCTGATGAATAAAGAAAGAAAAACTTTATCGTCAAAACATTGTTTTCGACACAGTTTTTGTATTCTTCCGCTCGCTCCTTCTATATCTCTAGCTCAAGAAGCTCCACTAATTCATCAGAGCAAGGGGGGAGAGGCAAATAACGGAGTAACCGCAGAATTTAAGACAATTAATTCTTCTTTCGTTTTTAAAATGTTGATGATAAGAAAACTTGCTCTTTTCTATATCTGAGCACTTAGACTCTCTATATATGTACATACATTTGATTCCATTTCCATCAAAAGGAAACTCCTTAAGCCCCTCAAAAGAGATCCTTAAAATCAAAGAAACTCATACATACAATCATCTCATTAATACACGCCTCCTAAGAAGGAACTCTAATACCAAGTAAAGATTGTGTTTCCCCCCCATATGTACTGTTCATAATGAAAGGCTTTTGTTACATGACGTCATGCTAAATCTTTTTTTTTTCTCCATGATAACATCCTTCCCTGCTTTTCATCTTCAATTAATCAATATATCTCCTAAGAGTGAAGATAATGAGCATTGAATTATAATCCATGGGCTCTTACAAGAGTACTTCTATCTCCATAATTAATGTAGAAAAACAAAGGAGAACATGACGTCACACATATCTAAAATGGCGGGAGATAGGATTTAGAATTTGCTCACAAAAAGAGTCGAACGTGAAAGAAGAAAGGTTGAGATTCTGTTTAGACAGGACACTTGGCGATTAGATATAAGATTAAAGGCTATTGTTAGATATGTTCAAAAAGGGTCCTCTTAAGGATTATAAAGGCCCATAATTGCACTGGGATCAGTCATTGAACATACTGTTTATGATATAGAAACGCAAACTCTTATTTTCTCAAATGATCATTAGAGCACTCAGTAGATGGAAATCAGAACTTTTATATTGATCAGGCATTATGTAAATTATCGCGTCTAGAGAAATCGATTTATTACCTCAATAAACAAATATTATATTTTTAAGGTATTTGAAATTTTACTTTTCATACATTTTGAAATAATACACTCAAAGTTGTGAAAAAGAACGTATTAATTAATTAATACTTATTTGAATGAAAGTAGACATATAATAAACTTGCATTACACCTTGCTATATTCTTGACTATTTATCGAATAATATATTTTAATGTATAATATATTTTGTTTACTATTTGGTTCGATGCAATTGCCTTTGTTTGAATA
Organism: Caligus rogercresseyi; assembly: GCA_013387185.1. Classification (NCBI taxonomy): domain Eukaryota; kingdom Metazoa; phylum Arthropoda; class Copepoda; order Siphonostomatoida; family Caligidae; genus Caligus; species Caligus rogercresseyi. The sequence goes on from CP045896.1 coordinate 7,952,060, forward strand.
AGAATATACATTCAAATTAGTCCATCAAACCTATGAACCTGCGCCCGCTATAGTTAAGTTATTAGATAATTATGGAATTTTATATTGGTTTTTATATAAGTACCAACAATGCCTCATATATATCTGAAACTTTGATCGTGCTTAGTTTATCTAGACACGTATATTTATGAATCAATGCAATTGGGCCATGTACTATTGTTTCTACATAGGCCAATTATGCTTTTTTCCCCGAGGATTCTTGTTTTGTTTTCATTTGCCAGAGGGCAAGCCCCCACAAAGAAAAAAGGAATTGAGTTTGAGCACGTCATTGTCCAATATATCAGAGTCTCGGCACTCGATACATGGGATTGATCATAAAATATTGAAATAATAATCTCTAGGAACGTCCAAAGTATTTTGAAAAAAAGGACCGTCTATAATACATAGAGATATAAAGATATAGAGAGCTTATTCCCTTCAATAGCAGAGAAACAGCGTGTTCTATTGTTTCTGTGTGTCCACTATAAACAAAGTAATTGATACTACGTCATCGTAAGCTGATCATAGAGATAGAATCATAAAGATATAAACATAACACAATGACGTATTTCTCTTCCCTCCAATAGCAGAGAAACATCGTTCAGCTATATTCTTGACACAATGACGTATTTCTCTGACGAGTCCAATAAGCTTCTAAATCTTATATCTCTATGCTATAATACCAAGAAAGCTGACTTTTCCTATGTCAGTGGTTTTAATGACGCAATACCGCTGACGTCATCAAAACGTTTTTAGTAGACTTTTAGATATATCACAAATAATATATGATTTCATACGTGAAAGCATCAAATAAACATACCTGGTACTTTCGATAAAAAATGACCCAGATAACATAGTAAATAATTTTTTAAGCATATTAATATACGATAAAAATATATAAATTATATGTTTTTGTATGTGTTGACTTTTCTTAGGAATGACTTTGAGATAAATCATTAATTCTCCTGTGCGAGTCATTCATAAGTGATGGGTTAATATTATCCAATTAATTATAGTCTCATAGCTTTTATATTTTCGATATATATTTTAAAGACTTAAGAGAGGTTTTTTAATCTTTAAGACTTTAAAGATGGGAAAAGTAAACCACAATTACAAATGATTATTACTTAACAGCTAAAAATCAGAGGAAATTCTGAGTTGCTCAAAATTGTGGAACCAAAAGATACTTTTTTCAGGAATTTCAACTGTCAGTTAATCCAAGAGGATGCTAGACATGAAATAAGTTATTTCATAGATCCTTAAGCTTATAAATTGATATTTTGCTACTCTTTATGATCAAATACTCGTTATAATAATACAACTTTTATATAAATGAACTATATGCTTATTTTAGTTTCGGCGGATCTTTAACGGAGAATTGAAACTTTTGTGCTTTAGTATACAAAGAAGAGGTGATAAAAATATAAATATACTAACCCAATGACATGTTTAATGAAGAATATACAAGCTTTTTGCTTTTTGAGTAGGCTAAGAAGATGTGACAAATATAGCTAATATATTATATACAGGATGTATCTCCACCTCCCATTCAACGCAACTTTAGTTATAAAAAAGTGGATGGATACACTTCATTAGTGCCCACACTTTTATATACTCAACAAGTTAGTACTGTTACGAAGCTTCAGTTTGACAACATAAATTTCTTTAAAACATACATTATTATAGCATAAATTAGTTCACAGAAAGTAAATGAAGGTGAGGAGTTCTGACTGCAATCAACATTACATAGACACTGAGAACTACATGTATCTAACTGGACCGTTTCATGAAGAGGACCCTGGAGAGTCATATGAAGGAAGCCCTGCAGACAATTGATCAGGAGCTCCAGGACGCGAAGAACGCCAGGAAGGAAGGGAGTTTGTCAATAGGAGGCTCAGGAAACGATCAAAATAACTATTCATATTAGCAATAAAGTGCATTAAAGTATACTGGAAATTAGAGGCGTAGCTATACCGTGAATGTATTTACTGCTGAATGGCGTAGGTGACAAATATAGCTATAAATATTAATTTATATATACAGCTAAATGACAAAACTTTTCTTCTCTTCAATTTTTTTTGTTTAATCACAGCCTTGCGTGAGTACTTCCTCTAAAGAATGGTACAATATCCAGTGTGTGAGAGAGCGATATACATTTATATATTGAGAGAGAGAGAGAGCTACGGAATAGGAGTGAGGAAACGAATCGTCGTTAGTTGACTTGACTATATATATTATAAATTGTAAGACTACATAAGGAGAGGGTACGGAAGCATTGGATCCAGTGCTTATATGTATACACACACATATATATTCAAGTTGGACTTAAAACGATAAACAGGTGGTGGTGGTGTTGGTGGAAGGAGGATTTCGTCTGAAGAAGACGAAATAAGTAATTAAATTACTTAGTCTTCATGTAATAGATACATATAATATCCATATATTCAAGAGCGGAAGGAGTAATTTGACTATATATATACTACATACTTGTAGACGTGTTTACATATACACAGTGTAAGCATAGCCATAATAATAAAAACAATAATAATAAAAACAATATTGAAGAACCTTAAAGGACGTTAAAATGAAGAAGCTCTAAAAACAACAACAACGGCTATAAGAGAAGACATAAGGGGAGAAGGAAGCAAATGCCTTGAAGTGTCATTAAGGAACTCATACATGAGGATGAGGAGAGGCGTGAAGTTATTCATTAAAATTGATTTCCCTTCAACAACACGTATTTTTTCTAAAGACAGAAAGGAGATAAGACTAAAAAAACAAAACTTTCCTAAGTGAGACAAACAGTGTTGCATACCTCATTTTAAGCAATTTCGTGTTATGTGTAGAAGGTTAATTAAAATAAGGATGGAGGGAAGTACGTGTGATAGGGAAAATAAGCTTATGTCATTAGAGTTTGATAGAGAGAGAGAGAGAGATAAGTCCAGCAGTTTAAACATGGCGGAAATATATGCTCTTTAACCAAGCTTGGTCTATGTTTCTGATGTTGCAAAATAAATAACGCTTATATGTTAATCAGTTACAAAAATTAGTAGGGTATGAAAGTGGAGATAAGGGTATTATTCATTAGACTAATTATTATAATGCACAGAGTGTAATTGCATTAATTTCTTATAAAATAGATGAATAATGAAAGACCAATTAAAATACATTTAAGAATTATTAAAAATACTATTGATTTAAGCGAAAAACAATAAATATAAAGTCATTGCAATCGACTTTATAGAAAGAAGTAGTGATTTTCTTCGGAATATCTAAAAATGAACTTAAAGTGTCGAAGAAATAAATCGTATTTAATCGCTACTTCACTTGAACTTATATTATGAGCACATCCCTATCTTGAGGCATTCGGACATCAAATATTACGTCGACTAATAATAAGATTTTTTAAAGGATGACATACTTTTAATCTAACAATAATCCATTCAACATACTTTATATGAATTCATAAGAAATATTTTGATTGATATAGGTTTAGTGGTGTTTTTCTTGTCTATGTACAGAATCATTTCTTACTAGGGAGATGTTGTTCTGAAGGACGATCTCAATACAAATTTCGTTACTTCGCCGACAAGTAAGTGTAGGACACCTCCAAAACAAAGAAGGATCTGGTTCCTCATACCGAAATCTATCTAACTCAATCTGAAGTGTTCTTTTTTCGATCTATATTTTTTGACTAAAAAGTAATTTTATGTTATTTATTAACGCATGTACTTCGGCCGTATAAGAATTAAAATAAAAAATAAGTGAGGGAATATGTACACCTCTTTTAAACTTAACCCACATTAATATTTGGTTCGTTCACAAAAAGCAACTCTTTCAAACCTTGTGGTTATCCCCAATTTAAAACAATGCCCATTGCGTGTTTTAACAACATTATATAACTAAAAAATATACTAAAAATCATGAGAAATATTCCTTTCGTTAGATCCAATTGTTTTATCCTAATTAGGTCTCTAAATAAACCTAATTGTCAGTTAAACAAGACCCTTTTCCGTTAATTGTACGATTTAACCAAACTTGTCCGTTACTTTTTTTTCTCCTAACCTCATAAATACTGAGAATATGTACTGAGGTATATGCTATGATACCATGAGAAGGGTACTTTTTTCATTCATCCAAATTGGTTTTGGATTCTAATTAACCACTCAATGTATTTATTAGTCAAACTATGAATATAATTTTTTATGTCGTTTAATTAAAATTACCGATGTTACATTTCATGGACAAAAGTTTTACAATTTAAATCATGATAATGGTAGTTTTTTATTTTTCTTGTTTGTTTCTTAAGTTATTTCTAAAGCGTGTAAATATGTCACAAAATCTCCCTTTGAGGATGCGAAAATAGTTAACTGTGAGTATTTACAAGCTCAAGGTGTTATAACTCATCGGTGTAATCTGTAGGATGATATTATTCAATGAACTTTATTCATATTAAACTAACGTTTGGTAAACTAAGCGTTTGTTAAGTCGACGTTTGGACTAGTGGTCGACAGATATATCGGTTTGCCAATAATTAGCGTTCATAGTACATTTTCAAACTATCGGTATCGACCAATTTTAACATTGTAACAAATTTTATTTTTCGAAGAGTACCTTTAAAGAATATTTTAATTACATTTGCGCGTTTTGAAATATATTTTCGCTTTTTATTATTGCAATAGTTTAATTAATAACTGACCATCAGCATCTTTTCTTTTTTGGGGGTCATAGTGGTCAAAGAAGGCGGAGTTCTTCAAAAACACAATAAGTGTGTCAATTTAACATTAACAAATGACACGAAGTAGTTTTATTCAATATATATATATATATAAATACAAAAACTATGTGCCAATTCACCGGCTATCGTCTTTTTCTGATTTTTTTCGATATATATCAGTTCTAAAGTCAATTATCGTTCGACCTCTAGTTTGCATACGCTTTAAACTGCCGATCATAATGTGTATGTATGTACTTATTTTGTGTGTGATGGCTCCGATTATATTGTTTATTTCTCTGTTTTTTCTGTAAATATTTTACATTACAAAGAAATTAACATTTTAAGATTTAAAAAGCTGTCCTAAAATTTTCATATACGTATATCTGAAAATATTAATATATTCATTGTTACATGAATCAATTAAGCGTTCACATTATTTATTTCCTTAGCAGAACTGGAAACATCGATGTGTATTAGATAGATCGTACTATCAGCAGTAGATTTCTACGATTATTTTTTATTCATAGCGAAATATATTTTGAATGATAGGAATTACTTATGAAAAAATAAAAAACGGCTCTTATGTACATATATTTCGGAATGTTTATTCATTAAAGAGATATGATTTATTAAAATGCTTCCCTTTACACTATACTGGTTTTAATGTGACAACTGTAAAACGGTTCCTAAAATTGGTATGATTTGCATCACTAAATAATTATTTCATTTTTTTTAGAATGTGTTGTCTCTTAGGATAATGGTCTATTAACAAGCTAAAACTTTTCCCCTTTGATATCTTAGTATGCCCATCTCAAACTTTATACGTCATCAGATTAACAGTTTATATATTTCTTTCATTTTTATTTCATTTCATGTTCTCCTTAAACATCATTGATTTTCTTTTTTAAATATATTAAGATGTATGTCTTGGCTGTCTGGTCAGTTGATTGAATGGTGCAGAATGTCTCATTGAATCTAAAATAAAACAATAAGAAATTATTTTTGTATTACAAATATCGCTATGTAATAGTACACTCAGGGGCTGGTGACAGCTCAGGTCCATGGTGACAGACTTGTATTGGTCTTTAAAGAGGGATAAATCTATAATAATGATTTGACGTGCTTACATATTTTTTTCTGTGGGTCCTCAGCTCGAATTCAGATTACTATGGGTCACAATCAAAAGAGTGAAGGTTGTCATGAAATATCAGTATTAAGATGAATAAGTCTTTACTCATATTTAAATAAT